>JABFPJ010002856.1:0-17989 GCA_022817425.1 Gryon sp. ZL-2020
AAATAAAAAAAAAAAAAAAAAAAAAAAAAAACAGAAAACTGCTATCATTCAAAAGTAAAATATTCTGTACTAAATAATAAATATTATATACTACGTCAATAGAATAAACATATATAATAACGACAATGTTATATAATCATTTGAAATATTAATGATTATTTGATTGAATATATTGCATTTACGAACACAAATCTTCAAAAATTCATACGTATTTTATATTTATTATAATTTTATTATTTTATGAGAATTAGTATTTTGTATTAATGCAATATAATTTGATTTTTAATTTTTTTATCTTTGTATAAATATAAATTGAGTTCTTCTTCATTCTATATAGCAAAATAGCTGTAAATCCATATGAATAATTATTTCATTAACCGTTTACACACAAATAAAAATTGTTACATGTATACAGTTTTCTAAAATAAAAAAAAAATAAATAAAAATATTTAATAACTAGGCAGTAATTGGCTTCATTCATATGTTACAATTAACATCATCAGTTTTAATTGATTTTCGCTTTTGGGTATTTTTATATTTCTTGCAAGCTTCTGGACAGTGACGTTCCAAGTAGCGTCTTTGAGAAAAGGCTTTTGAACAATGTTGACAGTGCCATTCCCATTGATGATGGTTTCGAGTTCTTTGATGAGCGCGTAAATTTGACCTAAAATATAATTTTCATTCTAATTGTTTTTCTATTTGTTCAAATACATTTTGATTTTAATTACGAAAACATGTCGACTCAATTTAATGAAAAATCTTATGTTAAAGTATACCTATCAGCAAAAGATTTGTGACAAACTGGACAAATAAACGGCCGTTCTCCAGTGTGAAGCCTTAAATGGCCTTTTAAGACCCAAGGTCGATCAAAACTTTTATAACAATATGGACAAAGATGCATCAGCTTATTTTTGTTCCAATCATGTTCAGTTGATGAATCTAAACAATTTTTATCTTCGTTATTATTTAAAGATTGTTCAACTTTCTGTGGCACATTTAAGGATGATTTCTTGTCGTATATATTATTATTTATAAATAATTCAACGTCAATCTCCTTTGGAACTGTAACTTGTGCTTTGAAAAATTCCATTTGTTGATTATAATAATCTTCATCCTTGAGTGAAATTGTGCGTGGACTCTTGGTTGGTGATTGAATGATATGTTGATTCTCCTTTCTGCTTATATCAAATTTGTTTAGATTTAAATCACTCCAGTTGTATTTACGTTTTGCAAAATGAAATCGAGTGACAAATGATATGTAAGACCAAGTAAGCACGTTATCGTTGTAATTTTTTACTTGAATTTTCTTCTTTCTTTGTTTACGAGGAGCATTCCACGAAGTCAACATTTCAACTGAAATTTCAGTCAACGTATTTTATGTTTTTTATTTCATATTTTGAAAACAGTTTCAGTGACATTAAGCAACGCAATTTTTCAATGTATGTTTGCGAAAATATTTATTTTTAGTAACACATTAATTATAATAGAAAAACAAATGAATTTATTATGATACATTAAAAAGAATTATATTTAATATAATGAGTTTGTTAAACATTATTTATAGATAAGTATAAACGAATACCTTCTTTGGAAATATAATTTTCCCGTTGAATCATGAAACACTTCGGCATCTTGAGAAAATTTACATTAAAGCTTGCTTTATTTATTAAATGCAAAAACTAATGTTAATGAGTTTATTTAAAGTATTATCCAAATTTCAATGTGTGACTACTCAAGTATAACTGACAAGTGCAAAGCAGAGTGTTAAACAAGTTCATATAGCAAGTGTTTTGTTTTTTTTATGGTTACTGCATTATTTAATATTTAAATAAAAAGTTAATTCTTTTAGTTAATACATGAAATAGTTATTATTTTTTCAAGATGTAGTACTTAATTTTTAAATTTTTTATTTGATAAAATATATTACTTTATTATTGTTCGTTATTTTTTAATGGTTCTTTTTAAGTTATTTGCAACGTTTATAATAAAGTAATATAATTTTATTTGAAATTTGAATATTAGATAATTTCAAATTATATAGTAAGTTAAAGAAACAAGTTTTTTCTTCTATTTGAAGTCATTTCTCATGAATGTTACAGTAAATTTTTTTATATTTAGTTCTTGGAGATGTAAAATGTAGGAACTTAAATATAGAATTTAGTTTAAACAAGTGATGATTTAGTATTAATGCATAAATAATACATAACATGTACACGTTTCATTCTATGGTAATATATTTTCAATCGGTAAAAAATCTACGCAAGTAGAGTTTTTATTGAATACTAGATTAGTGTAATTTCTGCATTATCGATATTTAATATTTTATGCATAATTTGAGCAATGAAACTGTATAAACATTTGAGTTTAAACTCACTTTTTCTGTTTTATTTTTCTAATTATTTTGATCTAAAATTAAAAAAAATGAAATAGTGGGATTTGTAAACCAGGAGAATAAAACAAATTTAACATTTCATTTGTAAAATAGTACATTTTATTTTACTATACTTCTATATATTACTTACCTTGTTCTGTATTAGTTTAATGAAATAAAATGATGTAGATTAAAAATGAATATACTATTATGGAATATTTCAAAATAAATAATTCAAAATACATAAAAATAATAATAGTATGAAAAGATAAACTTTGAAATTTTACATATTCACATGTGAAGCAATATCAAAATATTGTATACCCAAAACATAATATATATAAGCCTACTCTAGATTTAAAATTTCCATTTTTCAGACTTTTTCAAGTTAGAAATGTTTTAAACTAAAACAATCGGATTTTTAAACCAGAGCCCGAGTTAAAGTTTCCTAATAATTCCAAATAAATGTTGCATAATTCCTAATACACATACAAACCATGTATACGCATGTATACAAATGTTTAAATGTGTGTATTAGGAAATTTGAAACATTTATTAGGAATTGTTTAGAACTTTTAATTCGGGAGTAGTTCACTAGAATTTCTCTTAGTATATAGAATACAATAAACATGGAATTCATATACGCTGATGTTATATTGCATAAAACGAAATGCTTTATTAAAAATAATAATGATACATGATAGTGTAAAGATGGAATGATAAGATGATTTAAATGTACAATTGTTTTATTCCATTTTATTCTTTAATGTAAAGAAACATAATTAATAAATACAATATTTATGAAAACAAATTAAATTTCAACAATGTACAAGATGATGAATTAGAAAACGATTAAATATTATGGAACTCTGATTGGATATGACAAGTGACGGTTACAATTTCGTAACTTTACTTTGACTCCGTTCTATTAATTATTAATTTTTCCTGCTGATTTTACATTCCTCCGACCAAACACTTGTCTAAAATCACTTTATCTCATAACAGACATATGCAAAAAGAATCGGCAACAATCTGACCAGAAGACTGGCCATTATATATATATACACATGGAGATATATTTATATGTATAAATATTTATATATATTTATATATGTATAATAATACAAATCATAATTTACTATCAGAGTTATTTAAGTGTAATGAGCTTAGAGACAAACGTAACTAATTTGTTTTGAGGAGATGAACACGTTTCAATTAAGTATTTAAATTAAAGATATATAATATTTATAATTAACGTAATAAGTTTCGTTTTTTTTTATTTATAATATAATATTTCGTCTCTAAAGTTCATACACTGTTTTCATAATTCCATTATGTATAATATGTGCATTTGTATGTGCAAAGTTTACGCGCTTGTTATGTTTGTAATAAGAGGCAATAATTTACACGTGTTTTTGTTGCTCTTGTTGTCTTAGTTTCGAAGTATTTAAATAAACAACAATACACATTTCAAACATTGTGATCATGATAATGTTAATGATACGATAATGATTGAATGAGTTTTCCCACTTTGGGAATAACGATGTGCTAAAAAGCCACATGGAAGATGACGCAGCGATGAACATATGTTTCATGTTATCTTATTTAATTGTTACAACCATAAAATCTCAAAGACAAGTATATTCAACAGACATATTGTTATATCTTATATATTTTTACAACAAATAACGTGTTTCATTCTTTTTATTTCGATTTTTCAGTGGTCCGTTTTGGAATTGGTCATACAAAAATAAGTGGGCCAAAGAATAATTTACTCAACAGCAACTTTGAATCTCAATGCAATTTTTTCTTAGTCAATTTATCTTACATATGATTGATCATTAATTCTTTTTATGTTTGTTTCTCTGATTTGTCGCATTTCTGTTTATATTAATAATTGAACACAAATTTGTCGGGGTTATTGAAAATTGTTCCTTTGGTCATTTAACGAGAGACATTGAGATTTTGATGGTATGTTACAAATATGGACGTAGTGATACCAATTTTGCACCACCATTCCATTCGAGTTGCGACATTAATTTCTAATCCATTCATGTTATGATATCTATTTACCTAATACTTATGTAGTATGAGTAATATCGAATATTTCAGTTTTTTTCCTTTTTCTCTTTTTATTTCACGCGACTTAATGATATGGAACACGACATAATAATGATTTACGGCAACAGTATCATTTTCCGTTTTACATTCTTTACCTCCCCCCGTCTTCTCTTCTTCCAAATTTTTCCTCTGATCAAATGAATATATTCTTACAAAAATCGTCGTATATATCAAGAACTGCTATTCTTTGGTTTATCTAAGTGATGTATGTATAGAATTTCAATTATTATTCAACATTTACGTTTGTGTTCTTGCGATTTATGTGGGTGCAACAGTCGATCAGATAGTGAGGATGTCGATTATATATATATATATATGCATATATGAATGATGCAAAGATGAATGAAAAAGAAAAATAATCAGGTCTTTGGGTAACACAACTTGATACGTATGCCAAATCACCAGACGTGACTTTATTCAACGGAACGCTTAACATTCATCTGAAAATGACAATCACGAAAGAGTATACATTCGTTTCATCTGTTACTTTTTACTCTCTTCTTCTTTCTCTGTGAAAATTAAAAAGCACATGACATTGTTTGTATCCATTAAAATTCTGTTTTTAATCATTCGATCTTTTATCCCGATCAGAAAAATACTAGAGAATTCTGTTCGACTAACTCAGAGGGAAGCATTTATAAATGGATTCGAATGTATGTGTCATGTAAGGGTAGATAATATGAATCTATGGTACCTCGTGTTTCCTTTCACAGTTTTTATTATTTGTTTTTTTTTACGTCTTACTTTCTAAAACGCGTGACCAATAAGTGCACTGTCCTTTATCATTCAGATATGTTTTAATAATCATTTTACAAGGGGCACGATGCGCTTTTTTCATTTTTCTTATTTTGTTTATGTTGAAATTACAATTATTAGATACATTCGCATACTTTGTACATACTGCCAATGCACTCACACACAGACTTGACACACTTGCGTTCTACATAATTCTTTTTTCAATTATTAAGACGAGCTAAAGATTATCAAGTGGAAAAAGTGAACGTTGATTCGGTATTAGAATGACGAATAATGGCAAATTTTATAATTATTTATATTTATATATATATATATGTTCACTTTTGCCTGCTCGCAAAAAGTTTGACATCTCTGTTCAATTAATCAGGTATAAAATTAATATTAATTAGCTTAAAGCGACTGAAGTTTTGGATGATATTTAAGATACGTGTCGAGGTCTGATTGTGCGTATGATATTGTATAATTTAAAAAATGGCTTATATAGATGAAAAAAATCAATTTTTTATGTACTCTAACAAAGTTAAATAGTCAAATTATTATGATATAAAAACCAAATTAAAACTCTGGGTTAATCAATATTTAAAAATATGTTTGCAAAAAGGTTCAAACTACATAATTATTTACAAATTTATAAGTTGTTTTTAAAAAATGACAAAATTTTCATTTAAAAAATTAATCAATTTTTTGCAACTTTTTAACGCGAAGATGCTTTTTGGATGATCCACAATAAATATGACAGTTTCCGAAAGAATGAATTAAAATATGACGTTTGTTTATAATAAAAAAGGACCGTTAGGTGGTATATGCGATTTGTGTTGAATGTGCGTGTTTAAAGAAGGGTATTGAATTTTCTTCAAGGTACACCATTTAAATTCTGTGAAAATCCTGAAGAAATGGTTAATGATGACGTGTGACATTTAAACTTGCACTTTGCATTGAATTACAAATGTTGGAATAACAAATCGTACACATACTTCATGTGAATATAGCAAATTACTTGATTCAATTTTTCATTTTAGTTTTATACCTATGACGCAATCAAAAAACATTTTTTATTTATATTAATAAAAACCGGTGAAAAATAGTAGTAATAATAATATTAACAATTAATAAAATAATAACAATACAAATGAAAAAATAAACATTACAACATTTTTTGACTGCGCCACCCCTAAAGGAATACTTTTTCTCTCCTAAAGAAAAAAAGAAATAATATTGAATCAATAATAAAAATTTTATTGATTCCGTGTTAAATTAGTATTTAGGAAATATTAAATAAATATTATATCAATATGCAAGTGTTCCTTTTGTGAATATAGATCTTTTTAGTGGTTTGACATTAAAGTAATATTGATTTTTTATTTTTTGTATTTTCAAATTATATACGCAAAATTAAATTACATAATTAAAAATTACTGTACTGTACATTAACGCTGACATAAAAATAGTTTGCTTACATTTTTATAAGCACTGTTTACTTTCAAATTAATAGAATTATAGAAAAATTTGTCATATAGTATAGTAAAAATTGCTATTCCGTATCACAAATTTTTCTATAATTCTATTAATTTGAAAGTAAACAGATTTGTAATAATGTAAACAAAATATTTCTATGACAGCGCTGCTGTACAGAATAGTAATTTTTAATGTAATTTTATTTTGCGTGTATGATTAAAAAAAATTGTAAAAAATATAATTTTAAGTCGCGTTCTACAATGACAGAATTTGTTACACAATAAACAGATTTGACTTAGTATTTTTTGCTCACTTATGTAAAAATTGTATTAAAAAATTGTGGATTTTATAACAAAAATAATATTATATAAACGTAAGAAAATACGTGTATTTTGCTTATATATTATATCATATTTATACGTTATTAGAAGACATAATTAAAAGACATTTTTTTATCTTTATACGTTCTTAATTATGTCTTTCAATATTATATAACTCCTACACAATATATGAAAATGTTATTTTTATATGTGTATAATTTAATGTAGCAAAACTATATTTCATCAATATACAATCACTTCAATTTGTAATCATAAGAAATTGATATTCACAGAAGCAACATTTGAATATTAATAACTTATGTATTTAATATTTCCTTAATATTGAATTAAGATCGAATCTAAAAATGTTCAATAATTAATTAATACCATTTCAACTAGAGCATTCCTTTAAGGATTATTAAACATGCAGTCGTCTCATATATGTGCGAATCCTTGCACATATATGGAATTATTTCGCTATTTAATTTGTATAACTTTTTTACAATTTTTGTTTTACGATTAAAATTTTACACTTCGCTTACGAAAACACAAACATTCCACTTTGTCATATTTTTTGTTTTTCTTTTTTTTTTATATTCATAAGGTACAGTACATACGCGCCATACATTTTTTCGAACATAGTATTGTCAACAATTGTGGATTAAATGATGTTTGTCATTGTTCATCACTAAATGTTACGATCGATGATT
This sequence comes from Gryon sp. ZL-2020, assembly GCA_022817425.1. NCBI lineage: Eukaryota > Metazoa > Arthropoda > Insecta > Hymenoptera > Scelionidae > Gryon > Gryon sp. ZL-2020. Next base: position 7,734 of record JABFPJ010002856.1, read on the forward strand.
TTCAAATCCGCTATTAAACTCTTGGTTCTGCGATTCGCCGATTAATAGACGCAAGAAGTTAACTTCTCATCTAAAATCACGTCGAATGGATAGCAAACCGTAAAAAGTAGACATTAATATTGTTCGAAAGAAAGCCGTGTTTGTCCTAGTATTTATAACAAATCAGCGATTTATCGAGGAAATAATTACATTCTAGGCAAGTATAAAATAATGTTACAATGACAAATTCTTTTCGAACAATTTTGATATCCACAGTGGAAATTTGCAACATTGTGTCACACCGATTGAGAAATAGAAAACGTTAATAAATGTTCCTGACAAGGAGATTTTTATATACTTTTACACAAATGATCAGAAAAGAAAACGAGTTGTTTGCATGCTGATTACGATAGACACTCATTATACCGAAACATTTATATGTTCTTATCTATAGAAAGTATTGCAAAATGTCGATCAGAGCATTGCGTCCAATCTAATCGGTAATCATTATTCAGAACAGTCGCTCATCCAAAAGCTTCATTATCTGTATTTATGCAATTATTGCCATATATCAAGTTTCGGACGTTTGAAGAGATGTTTTATAGATAATAGAAATTGGAATGAAATTTAAGAGAGAAAAATATTGTTGTTTTGTTTTCTTTCGACTAATGAGAGGGAGATACTATTATATCCCTATTTTGTATAAACGTGTATGTGTCGGTGTCGATGTGTTATCGAGAGAAAATGTGTATTAATGAGTAAGTATCACAGAATACACGAGATATTTTGTCAAGCTTACGAGATATTAATCTAAGCGGAGAATAGGAGAAAAAATGGTAACGTTATACTTAAACTGCCTAAATTTATTTGTTTCTCTTTCTTTCATTAGATTTGGTCTTTAGGCAGCTGACAAAATACACATTTGTATAGAAATGAAAATGATAGCGAAATGACGGGGACGCCACGTTGCTTTTTCTTTTACGTATACGTATAATACTGCAATCTTCGCGCTTGTTCAATAATTCTCATTACAAATTAATTGTCAAGACGAAACTGATTGTATAATAATTGCAATCATTAAATCAATAAATTATAAAAGCTTTACTTAAAGTTCAAAAATAAATTGTATGCCTATTTTATTGTCTTTATTTCCTAAATGTCAATTTAAATTAAAACACAATTTATGTATCCAATGGAAAAGTCATTTGATTAAAATTGATTTTTATTTTAATATCTGACAATGGAAATTTGTATTGAATAACTATTGTACAATCTAGTAGACAGACATGTTTCGCACTTTCGGTATATAATTTGTGCACATCACCATAAAGTGTTAAAAAGAAATCTTGACGTCTTTTTTTGCTTGATATGATCGATTGCATTTCATGCATGTCTCAAAAGTAAATAACTCGTGAGAATACAGTGCAAAACACTCCAGGTCATTTAAAACCCGGGACAGTCTTTGCTTGGCTGAAATGATCCGCGCTCACAGCTATGACAGCGATAAACAGCATTGGAATTTGTATTCATATTTATACGCAGATTTAATCTAGACGTACTACGTAATATAAATCTCATATGTAACCGGGAGTCGCGTCCCTGTAAAAAACTTGTAATTGAAAACGTTTTTCTCTGACCGGTACGTCCGGCTACGAGCGATATATATATATGTATATATATATATTATATTAGTCAAACTCGATTGTTACAATAAACAGCGAATCATTGTCATAACAAAGCGACTTTGGCTTATCGATTTTGTTGTATTGCAAACATATTTTGCCGATAAATTCTTTTGTTAGTTTCTTACGCAAGTGTGACTGAATTATATTTAAACGTATAGAGACCCGCTAACTTCATCACCGTATAAAAATACAATTTGTGTCTTTTTTTTTTCTTTTCTTTTTCATTATTTTCGAATATATATCGAATTCTAAAAGTACTATAAAAAACGTTTATTAACCCAAACAGTTACGCGTACTAACTCGCGCAAACAATTTCGACCGTGCAAATCAATGAATTCGCCCAAAAGCCGTCCAATTAGAAACTCTTTACAGGGATTCTTGTCAAGAATATTATTTTGTTACGTAAATTCCACATCTTTCTTTGTTTCATTATTCTTTTGCACATTCTGTTGTTTGTTTTATTTCTCACAGATGGCAAAGATGAAATGTACTTTTTCTTTTGTTTATTTAATTATTATTGTTTTCATTTGTCTTATATTGTTTATTTATTTAATAATAGTTGAAAAATGCGTGCACTGCATGTCTCACACTGGAACGCGGGGCTCGGTGGAAAGATCGTACCCCAAGATTATGTATAACGTGTGTGTATATATTAACATATCGTATCACTCAACACAAAACATACAGACTCTCCTGATACTCTTATTTGAAGAATATACTTTACATTACAATGCCTATTATTATACTATTGACGCGTCGCGTCATGTTGGTCGTACGCAATGCTACAATTAAACTGTATTAGAAAAAACTCTTCGTCAACAATATTTCACGTATCTACAGAAAAACTCGTCCTTCTTAGTTTCTTATTTAATTATTTTTGTTTGCTGTTTGCTTCTTGTATCTGATCTTTTAATCTCATCTTATTTTAGTTTCTTATTACGTCAAACGACGGGTCACGTTACCCTTCGCATTGGGTATATGTATCATCGTCATTGATATAATTTCATATTTATGATTGTTATCAATTGGCGTTTACGATAATTTAAGAAAATGTCGATGAAGGTAACACGTCTATGAAATTATCCGATGTTACATCCGCATTAGTTACGTTATGTTTTATTATTTTGAGTTGTCCCCACTTTGTGGCAAAGTAGATTTCTTTTCACGTTATAAGGTATTGCATCTTGGCAGCGATGTTATGAATTCTTGAATTTACCTCGTTCATATCATGAATCATTTGTTCATCCCATTTTCGAATCATTTCGCTGGGTTAATGCAATAGTATAAAAGTTGTGTTGGATCATCGACTACTCCTGGTTCCTGAGCGACGCTGCCGATGTCTGGTTGTTGCGTCAATCATGCCAACTGGACAAGGTTTTTTGTGATTGGATCCCTCGAGCTCTTTCCAAACACGAAGGACGATTCAATAATCGCAATTTATTTCATCTCGGGCTTCGTTCAAGGTGGATTCGGTAATGGATTCTCCTGTCGTATATCGCTCTTTAACTTGACAAACTCTTTCGCTACTTCATCGTTATTTCTCTGAGACAAAATTCGTAGAATCGTCCAGCCCGTTTCATCCATCTGAATGCGTTTGCCCAATGACAGCTTAGTCAGCCCACGTTCGATAATATCTTTCAGTAACATTACAGCCACTCCGACTAATCTGTTGTTCCGTGCAAAGCAATAATCTTTCACGCAAAAGTGGAGCTCGTATACTTCCGGCTGCATTTGATCGGTACCAATCATGCTGAAATCAATGAACATAATAATTGGATGTTGTTGTTAAACAAACTTATTTGGAATTTAAAATTTTCTTTTACTGTTGTTCAGTAATGCAAAACTATTTTTTTTTCTCTACATTCAAGACATGATGTGAGAGCTGAATGAAACTGAACAGTCAGATAATCAGAAAATTAAATGGCAATCTCATCGATCACTCGTGTTTACAGATTTGTGGCATAATCGACATTAGTACAACAATGACTACTCATTTGTATGCATTACCACGTACCTGCAAGAGCAAGTTATTAGATTTGGTATACAATATAATTTCAATAGAACACGACAATTCAATTCACGTATACCAAATCTATTGTAAGGTGCAAGTATTCAGCTCAAATGTTTTGCCATTAAAAACCTGATTGTTTCTTAAACGACATTTTTCTTTTAATTCTAACATTAATACAAAATTTGTTCGTGAAAGTATACTCACAAATGGAAGGTTTCATTGAATTTGGGCGATAAAGTACCGCTCTTCGACTTCGTTTCGAATTTCCGCTTTTTATCCGCCAAACCCGGTCCAATCAAATTGATTTCTACAAATGGCCTGAACATTCCCGAGCTGGTCAATGGCCACTTCAGATCGTTAGCACCAATAACTATACCAATTTAATCACTTTATTAGTTTATCGCCGAATCATAAATATATATTTTTGAAATTGCTTATTTTTTAGAATGTATAAAGTATTATTGAATGTAGAAGAAGATTATGTATTAAATAAAATACCTTTAACCGTAAGTTTCTGTTCTCCAGTACCCGGTTGAGTAAACAGATCCACTTGAAAGTGGACTTCACCGACGACGCCATCATCAGAACCCGTAGTATCTATAAAAGAAAAAGATACTCAAAATATTGGCTTATTGACAATAACCGATCATATCTCCCGTTATATTTTTCTATAAGCGATGGAATTCTATTTAGTTCTACGTCGTTTAAGCTTTTCGAAAAAACTATTTTCACTTGAATAACGCTAGAACTACATGTCTACTTGGATGCAGCTGCTTCCTCTCCTTTGCATTGCTTGGTCATAGAACTCATACGTCGTATAAAAATGAAAAAACCAGTGTGAAGAAATTAGAAATTTGAAAAATGATATGATTGAAAAAAGAATCAAAATATGTTGAAAAAGCAAAATGTTCTTCTATTTCTATAGAAATGTTCAACGCGAAAGTTTAATACTGATATTTCATATATAATATATTATGAAGATGATCGTAGCTGGAAATTCAACTTATTGCATAAATTAAGTACGTCGTGTGGATTTTGCTGAAAAATATATAAAACCAGAGATAATAAAAGCACTATTATCATTAATGAAGTGGGATTCCTCGTTGATACTTCAGTATAAGAATAGACGCAACTAATGTGAATGAATGAGGTGCGTTAATGCATTTTGGCGAAACACAAATGTGAAATAGCATTAGCATATAGCAGTGTCAATGTGACTGTATGCGACGTACTTTCACATATACTTAAAGCCAACAGCGTTTGAACGATCGTCGTTAATCAAGGGTTTATAATAATCCTTACGTCTTTTTTTATGAGATGATAACAAAAAATTGCTCCACGAAATGGATCATAAAATGTAGTACCAAGGTGCTTTTTTAAGCACCCGTTTCATGACAATACCACAATCGGATGTTTAAATCCTATGAAATTTTGTTTTTATCTCTTTTGCATATTCGATCATTTTTCATGACTAATGAATTCAAAATATGATTAATTGCAGATTATCGGAAAAATTATATTTATTCATGTAATAAATTACTCAAGTTTTGTTAAAATATTATTTCACTTGTACATTTTATATCTATTTTTGAATTTATTTTATTTCATAAAATTAACAAAAAAGAGATGAACATGGAATAAAATAAAAAATATAGTACAGAAGAAAATTTACAAAAGTAAATTTAACTCTGTATAATCATTTTAGTAACGTTTTGAAAATTTTTATGAATTGTGAAACTTTTATTTTATGAGTATGTGCTTTTCATCCATATGGTGAAAGTTCATCTTGCAAATTAAAATTGTTTTTAATATCGAAGAACAAACTTGTGCATCAAAGTGAGATATAGATACTGTTTTCAAACGGATTTGCTGAAGTGAACTGTGAAAATGTATTAAAATGTGTTTCAGAATAAAAATGTATAAATAGACTGATGCTAAATTCCTACGTAACTGTTCCTTCCTACTTTTGTCTTAGTGATACCTTGTCGGCTTTCCCGACGCAAAGGAGGTTTCGTCTGACGAAGGGGCTCTTCGAGGCTTTCCATGCCTTTTCCGTCGCCCTCGTCGCCCCTTTCGCTGCTCATCGAGCGTTGTCGCTGATTCACGGTTGTAGCGTCATTCAGCGGCACTATTACATTATATATATCATTCCGTATACCCCATAATGTATACTTTCTATTTTCAATTTTCGACTAATCAATTTCGATTGTATTTTATCGATTTGAAAATGACATTTATACATTTACTATAATTACATTAAGTTTTGTCTCAAATGACTGATACATTTTCCGTCTTATGGGAAAAGTATTTTCAAATGATATGATACACTAAAGATGTAAACGTGTAAACGTGTAATTTGTTTGACATATTATTATATTAAATATTAAGAATTAAATTATTATATTAAGTATTAAATATTAAATTATAGTATTTAAAATTAACTACAATACGATCCATTTTATGTTAATTATTTTTAAAATATCAAATAATATGTAATTTAAATATTGAAGAATAATTAGACCACGTTAAAATCTTACCTTGATTAAGTTGTGACGTGACAAAAGTTTTGATTAGCGTATCCGTTGTTTGGGTGTACAAACTGAGAGCATAACGTAGACTTTGAAGTTCAGGTGATTTCTCTAAGAAGTTCTTTTTCAGTCCATTTCCACCTGCGTGGAAGTACTGTTTGATGGTATCAAGAGCCATTTCCAGAACATCGCACTGTTTTGGAGATAGATTCTTTTCGACTTCCTTTGAGATATCCTATTGAATAGAAATAACATAGTTAAATTAAATGTAATGTATTAATCTCGAAATAACGTCATGAAGTCTGTTTAATGTTACAAAAAGTACTTTGACACATTGATAATTTTGATCGAATTAAAACTTTATTATATAAATATTCGATAAACTTTAAATAAATTCAAAAACTTAAAGTATTTTATTGCTAATAACAAGTATACTTTTAAGATGAAAGCAAAAAAAAAATGCTTACCATAACTTCACTAAGAGCGTTTTTATGGTTTTTAAACAACTTCGACATATCTTCGATTTTAGCACTGGCCGCCAAATTCTTCGCGTTGTCTGTCAAGTTCTTTAACATCATCTGCGAAGAAGAAAATGAACAAATACAAATAATAATAAAAGATCAAGTAAAACTTTGAAATTATTATAATTTAATTCCTTGGGAATTGAATGAAACTTTGTTTGAAGCTTCAGTCTACTTTTAGAAGAATTAATTTGCTCGTAAAAAGACTTACACTCTTATCAGTCATCGGCGGTAACACCACTGTCTTCTCCAGTATCCTCATAACGATCTTCCACAATTCTTTGAGCAACCTTTTGAGTACAGTTTTTTCGCAAGATTCTGCGTACAATGATAAACTACCATCAAGTAGATCCATAAGCGGCCTAAGGACTTCGTCAGCTTCTGTTGCGACTTGTTGTTTAGGCGCTTGCTGTCCGCTTATTTGAGGGCCACCTTTGATAGCCAATAATAAGTCACCCAGCTGTCGTACGGACACCGTTATTCTTGGCTCAAGACTCTTTGCAAATTGCATCGCAAGCTCATCTAATGCACCATTCAATTGTTGCTGTAATTCGTTTAGAATATTTGCTGCATCTTCCTCCAATTTCTCACCGCCCATTGATTCGAACATCTTTTCCAGCTGAACTCTTAATTGTTGTATGTTGTTCATTAAAATACAAGCCTGTAATGAATGACAAATGTATTAAAAATTAAGAATAAATTTCTAACATTTTTATTTTCTACAATAAAAATGTTAGAAAAAGCAATAACTTACTACTCGTTCGTCTTTCAAATAACTGGGGAATTCTTTTTTGACTATATCTGCATAAGCAACAAGAACTTTGACAATAGTTTTGGCAAAACGTTTCATGTATCTCTTCCAAATTTCTGGGTCTGGACATTCTAATTTGGATACTACGTCGAAACATTGCGTCAGCTGTGTAAAAACATCAACGACAGATACACTGAAAAGAGCGTGTTCGCTGCTCTTTTGGAACTGTAACAAAGAGATTTCATTCATGTTCAAAATTTGATACGATTCACAATAAAGTTTTCAAATATATACCTGTAGTTATTTTATATCACTTTTTCGTGTATATCTTTTTCATTTATTAGTTTTTTTCAAATTAAATAAAAGTATTTTTTGTATAAATACATATATAAATGGAAAAAGTATTATTGTTTTTACTTTTGAATATCATAATAATAAAATATATTAATATCATTTTTTTATAAGGGAATTTATTTTTATGCAAGTTAAATTTATTGAAGTGTAAAAATAAGTTTTTCTTTATGGCTCATATGTTTGTACGAATAAAAACGTAGATCATAATGTAAAATATCCCATATTTTATATGAAGGTGATAATACATTATAATGTTAATAATAATATTTAAAATTCTACGGTTGACATACTTTTTGAGTTATATTGAAAATAACATAAAAAATATTAAAAGTATAATAAAATTTACAATATAACTAAAACTATCCCTGTATTCGTTTGTCTTTATTTTAAAAGAAAAGTATGTGACTTTTACAATGTAATATCCATCCATCCATATAAGTCCTTAATAACTTTCTAATTAAATATATTTTTTCTAATCAATAAAATACTTTATTGATTCAGATCAATCATCTAAAATAAAATAATACAACACAAAGAGGAGAAACATTAAAATATCATAAATTAAGATAATATAGTTCTAGAGCCTTGTCGTTGAATATACTCTGAAGTATTTCTACAAATAATTACATCGTAATTTCAACTAGCTGTAGCGTTCTTTGAGTGCTTTTATAAGAAAAAAACCTATTACTAATTTAATATATTATAATATGTATGTTTACTATTATATTTTATTATTATTATATTCTTGTTTGGCTTTACATTATTACAATTTACAAGTTTTGTACAAAATAAACTCATATTTTAAACATATGAAAATATGATCCACTTACTCCATCCTTTTTGTCTCTATTAAAGGCACCGTGCAAATATTCTAGAGACACATCGTCATTTTCGTTAAGCCACTGCATGACGAAGGGTTCGAACCAGGCCGGATATTCAGGCACTGTGTCTTTGTAAGCTGGTACATCTTGGACGTATTTCGTGTACAGCCACTTGACTTTAAAATGAAGATTCATGTAAGCCGAGGATTTGCAAAGCCTGGCTTGCTCATGATCATCCAATGCACCCTTCATGTCAATAGCAAATAGCGACCAAACCGTTGCCGCCGAAAGTTGACCGATGTTAAGCTCCTGCGGAAATTGATTTAAAACGGGCGCATAGCTATTCTTGTCCTCCTCAATAACCGAGACGATTAGAGCGATGAGTTTGTGCCAAAAATCGAGCGAGTCTAAACGTGGCTCGCGTTCTTCCGGATCCTTTTTCGCTTCGTTTGGATCCACTTGGAACTCCCGATTGTACAATTCATAACAGTTTTGGAAAAGGAACTGATAAGTGGACTTGAGACAGGCATTCACGCAGTCTTTGACTACGGTACTTGCTCGCGGAGGACTGGACAGCTCTTGCACTTTCATTCTGAAGAACGTGATGCTCGTTAGCAAGTCGACGGTGCTCTTCAGATCCATCAGCTTCTCTTGGCTTGACGCGGGGAAGTTGTTTCGGTACATTGACAAATCGATCCTTAACGAATTGTGCAGCTGGTCCAGTAGTTTCACGAACTTCTCTTTCTGCAAAATGTTGTAATTACCCGAAGAGTTAGGACATTGCAAATTGCTGGACTAATTGTGTGGATGATCGCTGATGAGAATTTAATTCTATTACGTGGATTAAATAAGTTAATGTGGATTGATTTAACGCAAGTTGAGAAAGTCGGATTATAAATTGAACTTGTTCGCAAACTTATATAATAGCTTTTTTCACTAAATATTGTAGTTTGTTTGATAACATTTGTTGGCAGATTATAAATTATTTGATGCACATTCACTTCAGATTATTACTGTTTAATATTTAAAAGTGATAGATGAAAAGTAAATTCAAAAGCACCATACAGAAAGTTTTAATTGAATAATTTTTGCTTTGATTTATTATAGTTTTATTTTTTCATCATTTCAATTTGAAAATTCGTAAGTTTTATTTATTTATTTAATGATTAAAAACTATCAAAATATGATGTACGATTCATATCTGAAACTAGAACACACTTAATTTTAAATGTTTCAAACTTGTTGCATTATGCATGAGCAACTCTATGCGAAAAATATTAACTATATATTCTCGTTATAGTCACTGCGAACAATTAATTTTTAGCTTGTGCTTGTTACATCAAAAACTTTATATATTTAAATCGAGTTAAAAATTATGAAAATAGAACAATCACGCCAAAGAAAAAAAAATTTAGAAAATTTAATATAAAATTTTAAACAATCTCAAAAATCTAAAATCTAAACAAAACATTTTTTATTTACAGTAAACTCTTGGCTACCTAACGAAGTCCATGTCGGCCGTCGCGCGGCTACCTAACCAAAGTTGGAGAGGTAGCGTTCCCCCCACCACGGCACGCACGCGCGCGTTCCAATACGTTGCGCGTGG
>JABFPJ010002857.1:0-17986 GCA_022817425.1 Gryon sp. ZL-2020
GTGTGTGTCAATGTATCATTTGCAGGCGCGCGCGACGCGCCGTTTCTCCGACCGAATATATTCGACCAACTTTTTTATTACTGGCATTTTTGTTGTCGTTTTACCTTTCAATTTTGCCGCTAACCAGCACGATATCGCAAAACCAGAGCTTTTGGAATGCGAGAAAAGTGATTAACTTCGTAGTTCCTTTTAGAGCGACGACATGTAGCCAATGTTATATATTTTTATTTTAGCCCGTCATTTCTTCTTTTTTTTCGCGTTGGTCCTTTTCTATCTTCGTCTGAGTACGTTTCGTTCGTTCGCTTGTCGCGGTCTTTCGTTCATGAAAATTTATTTCACGTACAAATTGAAATATTTCAGCTTCTCGTTTCATGACGAGGAATTAGCGAGAAAGAGTTATTATCCGAATTGGGAATCAGAAAAAAAAATTATTCAACGTAAAATAAGTATTGATAGTACAAAATGAATTTAGTTGTTTAATTAAGGAAAATTAATTGCGTGTTTGCTTTTGTTGTTAATTATGCATAATATAATTTATAGTATATTAACATTATGCAAAATCATGCTTCGAGCTTATTTGTTTAACAATATTGAAGGATTCCGGTTTCAAAATTATTAAAAGAGAATATTTGATCAATTTTGCACATTTGTAATGGAAAAGATAAAATCAATGTTATAGATAAATAAACCGAACGTCTCGTAGATATATCTTTTTTCTTTTTTGTTCACGTCGTCATACGCGAAAATGTATTTCATGCCCAAATAGAGACGGTCCAGTCTTTTCTTTGACTTCCGTTTTCTGCCTGCTTTTTCTCTTGTATTTTTGTGTCTTTTTTGTTTGTTTTTCTTTGTTTATGTTTTAGTTCTCTTGTTTTATTTTACGTTGACAACACTGAAAATGACAGATTTATCGCGTCATGCTATTTCAGCAAATCTACTCCATTGTACGATTACGGTTGACTAAAATGTCACGAAATTGCTAAATTTATCATCAACGAACTCATGAAACGATGATTTTTATTATAACAAGAACCGATTAGCCGAGTGTTAAATGAAAAGTATTACTTTATATAATTTTCTGTCATCCAATTTATATACTTCAATTTACTTTAATGGTATTTTATTATTTCTCATTGCTTTTGTTTGACTAAGTTTAATTTAATATTCATTATTCACAAACGCAACGAGTTCAAAAATTTGCTGTCAAATAAAATTTCATCTGACTTTTCAATTATTTATCACTCGCAGTAATTAATAAATCAATAATTGAATGTTCGTGCGCATACATAATACGTCACAATGTAAAAAAAAGGGTCTAATTAACAAAAAAATTGAATTCTAATTAACAAAAACATCGAACGGAAAATACGAACACTTTAAATTTATTTCATTAATTGGCTAGATTTTCATGAGCAATTATTTAATTAGTAAATTTTTATTTTGTAAATTAGTAAACCTCCGGCTTCGTCCGGATGTTCCTATGATATCATTATGACATCCTCATTATATCCTTATGGCATCCCTATGACATCCTTAAAGTTATATTTCTTCAAAATTTTTTTGAAATCGGTTCGGTAAATTTTACGCGATTGACATACAAGCAAACAAACTTGCAATTGTGAAATATTAGTAAAGTTATATAAATTTTGAATTTTTTATGATTTATTTGAATATGAGAAAAACTTTGTTGGATTATGAAAAATAAGCAAAATTAAGAATGTGAATAAAACGATCGGAGTTTCCGTTTTCTCATATAAACCGTACGTGCAAGACAACATGAAAATATTTTTGACGATTAGTTTGCGAGACGTACGAGTTAAGCAAAAACATGTCGTGTCTGACTCAGGTGTGAGCCGAAGTGAGCCGCTTTTATACCCAGACACGTATGTGAGTGTTTTTTCGACTCGGCTAGACGGCAACGTACAAGTACAAGCAACTTTATTAAATACGTTATAAGAAAAATTCCACCTGTATGTTTTTATGACTTCAATATCTAATGGCGTTTCAAAGTACAGTGTGGGTTACTACTGTACGTAAAATCTAATGATTTTTTCTTCTTTCTTTTAAATTAAAATGATAAAGTGGAACAATGAAAAAAGCAATACTGAAACAGAAATCATTTTTTATTCAAAAGAAAAAATAAATTTCTTATGCATTTTATCTTAAAATATACTTTTTATAAAGAATCATGTTTACAGAAAAGTAAGAATATTGAGAAAGAAACTAAAATGGTTTTTTTTCTTTAGAGATGGAGTATGTAACATTCTTATTGGAAGCAGAAGTAAAAAAGTAATTTTAATGCATTTACAAAGAAAAAGCAATTTAATATTAATACAAGTAAAATGACACTAATAAGTGAGTTAGTTATACAAATAAGAGTAATAATTGAGTTTTTTGTGTTTAATTTTTTCACTTCATTACTTTAAGTAATTTTTTCAAGTTAAGTTTTTCAATTTGTAAAAAATAAGTTAATTTTAATTTTTATATGTAAAAAATTAGTGAAATTTTACATTAATAAGTATAAACTCATTAGCAATGCTTATTTCTTAAAGTATCATAATTCTCTAACATAATTTCAAACAAAGCGAAAAATGGTCTTGAACAACCAGAAAACGTGATGAATGGCAAAAGTTCTTTGCAATCAAAAACATTTGTCATTGAGTGGAACCACGCTTTTGTCGTATGCAAAAATCAACACGCAAAATTGTCGACAGATTGTAAATTTACAATGTTACAGCACTTAAGTTTCCAATAAACAACGAAAATCTCAGTGTTGAAGTAGGCTTACGTTCAAGCATCAATATTTACAGTTAAGCTTGAATTATGTATCAAACATCCAAACTTACTAGCGAGGCAGATGTTTGTCGGTATCTAATAACGAGCCTGTTGTAATTCTGGGAGTTTGATAGCTGTGTACAAAGCTTTGTCTAATTTGCCAATTTCATCGAAAGTTTATAACGTGGTCCGAACGCATAAAGATCAACTTCAATGGCTATTTGTATGCGAGCGATTGCTCGCATCTCACAAATAAATTGCTCTCGCTTCATGGGGTACGTTCATTCTTGTATCCGTGTTCCCATTCCTCCAAATTAATCAAGTTCATTTTCTTTTCTGCTTATCCATCAATGTTTAACTTTTGCCCCTTCATTTTTGTTTACTTCACAAAAAACCACTTTTCTTCTCTTTGTTTATTATTATTTTTATTTCTCGTTTATATATTCTTTAGTTTGAGATTGCGTCTGTTTATTTGCTTAGATGATTCCGTGTTTTTTAATCAAAATGAGATCCAAAAAGAAACGTTACATGAAACCTGCTATTCTTCATTCACAGCACATGATCATAGTAATTTTGTATGTTTTTCTGTCCTTTGAACTTATGTTTATCTTCTCATTTACGTGGTTGTGTTTTTATTTTCTTTACTTTGTTAACGCATTTTTGTACTGATTCTCGACCTTCGGCGGTCGAGAATGATTTTTACTGAATGTAAAAAATATCTATGCTATTTCGTTTATTATTCTTCTTGTGTTTGAATAATTTTTATTTTTTTCATTATTTATAGTTGCTTCTAGGAATGATAATTTATTTTTCAATTAATCGACGCGAAATTATCAATCATTTATACAAAGATTAATCGAAATATTTGGTTAAATATTTAATCCATTTAACATAAATATAGATGTTGACATTTTTAAATTAAAATCAAACAAACCACTGTTTTTTCATCCCAGTTTGTGTAAGTTCAAAAGTAATTTTGACTTTAAACATGAAATGTTCTATTATTATGTAACAAAGTAATTAATAAAAAAATATAAAATAATACAATACACAATAAGTTATAAGAAAACGATTTTTGCATTGAAATTGTTCATCTATTAAAAAATAACTAACTTAATATATGAAGCATGTCAATGTACCAATTTGTATTATATCGGTAAGATCTTTTGTTAACTATGTAACTAACTTATTATTCTACATTTTCTTCTTTTTTAATATTTTATGCACACTAAATTATTATTAAACATAAATTGAACTTAATAAAAAATAATAAAATTGTGTTTGCCAATTAATGTCTTATTAACATGAAAAATAAATCTTAAAATCTTCGAGTATAATTTTAAGTAGAAACATATTTTTCAATACAAAAATGTATTTTTAGGTAAAACAATAAGTTTACAGATGAAATATAAAAATGTTTTGATAATTTTGTCGTTATATTTACATTATAATAGATGTGAATTTTCGAAAAAAGTAACACAAACTGGGACTAGAACACAAAAATGTTCCTTAATAATTAACTGATTTAATTTAAATATATATACAAAATTAAAAGTTGATCATATAATCAATTACTTTAGAACGATTAATTGATAAATACTTGTAAAAACAAATAGATCGATCACTGATAGACAGATTGGTATTTGCTGGTAATCGTCCATCTCTATTTTGTTCACTGCTTAAAACAAATACATATAAATACATATATATAAATAAATATATCTAAAGAAAATGATTATTTCTATTTGACACTGTAACTTATTATTCATTAATCAAAAAGAATCGTGATATCGAAAGTGGAATATAAAAAAAAACTTTTATTAAAGTTGAATGGTTGATTACATTATAACATGACATCATTAATAAACTGTCAGATTTACGCTTAATGCAATTAATGTAACAATCACTTCCGGTAGACAGATAATGATTAAGCGAATCGGCCAATTGTATAACGCGAAAATTTGCTGCTTCCGGCTACTCAAATTTCATTTGTTTATGCGTATATGTGAACTTGTGTGAAGTTTATGCCGCAAATGTGACACGGAACTCTCTCCTCGTTCAATTATATGCGAGCATAGTTATGACCGGTGGTATTTAATTCAAAAATTAATGCCAAATCAACAGCAAAGGGTTTTCGGTGTCCACATCGACATTAGAACTGCTGTTGAACATTAGCTTCTAACGGACCAATTGATTTTGGCGACTCAATCAAATTAACGTTCACAAGGCAATTAACCTGGCGCGTTAATATAAAGGATAATTACATCACTTGAACTTGTTTGTTACAAAGATTTCCACGTCATTTCCGGATAAAAGTTGCGAGTTATCGAAAGTTGAGTGGCGAACACAGTGAATGTTCCAATAAAAGAGTCGAGAGATTTTTCCCCAAGGATATTTGGAATTTCCTCCGAGAAGAAATGAATGTTTTCACAATGAATTTTAGCTTGTTGTTGCGCTACTATCATTCGCGAATGAGATAAAAAAAGACAATAAAACGTTGCTGCCAATGAAAAAGAGCCATTTTAACGACGTTAATACATCGTAAATAATAATATTAGTACTAATAATTAAGAGAAAAAAATTAGTTTCATTAAAGTTAAGTAAGTTTCATTCTTTTTCTTTTGTTTTTCCTTTTTGCTCGGATGATACTTCGTCAGCATAAAATTTAATTAAGTCTTATGTTGTTGAGGACACGAAAAACATTTTAATTAATAAAAAATCGACGTTGAGCAAATACTCCATTTAGAATGCTTTTGAACACTTATCTGTAGCCGCGTTTAATGCACTTTTTATCATACAAACATTCAACTTTAAATCGCTAATTAATTACTCACTAATTAGACTCAAATATTATTAGCGAATTTGCATTATTTTCAGCATTAAAATCGATTTGAAAGGAATGAAGTTTACATCTGTAAAGAATAGAAGTTCTTTGTGGATAAGTACAATGTTAAATATTTTCTATTCATTTTCAATGAGGATCCTTTTGATTTAAAAGGAATTTTTCTTAAAAAGGAACACTGAATTGTTTAACGAGAAGCAGCTGAAACTGTTTTGCAAATGAATTCATTTGTTTCAGAAAACTATCAGACCAGAATTATTACACTAAGCTATTAAGTTATTAGTGCAAAATGGTGTCCCGTAAATACGAGATCGAATTTGTGTAATAATTAATAGTATCATAATAATGTACCTTGTATTCATATAATGAAGCCGTTAGATTAACTAAACTAAACTAACATTAAAGGATTTTGATAAATTTTAGTTAAAATATGATAAAATATAAATGTATTCTAATTTCTTATAATAATTATTATAAAAGACACATGAAGAAGAAGATTTCTTTTTACTTTGTACATTATTTTCGTTTATTAAAATTTATATTTTCATTTGTTTTATGTAATCAAATTGTAATATAAATTTGTTCAATTCAATAAAATTGTAATAATTTTATGTTCAATTTATCAGCAATCAAACGAGATTTATATGATCCAATACATTTAACTTTAATTGTTTCATTAGAATTGCATTACGTTGTTATTTGAGTTTGATAAATGTGTTTTAAATCAGCACGGAGAAGTCTGTCCAAAATCTTACTCTGAGAACAGACATTCAATCATTTTCCGTCATAGTCAGAACAAGAATCAATAGAATACGAATAGCTCAGGGGTGTAACCAAACACTTTAAGAGCCTTCGAAATTCAAATTTCGTCTTGGAATAATAACATTGTATTCTCTAAATTTTCATTCGCAAACAAATAATATAAACAAAATATTGCACGAGAATAGAAAAATAATTCTTTAATTATTTTTTTTGTGTAGAAAACGCTATGAAAATAAATAAATACAAAACGTAATAGAACGTTTGTTTATTTATTTATGGAAAAACGTTGAGTCCAGTAATGATGGATAAATAACGAAATAATAATGATGAATATTAAAAAAACAATAGAGACTCCCGTTTTATAAACTACGGCGTCGGTTTTGTTATATTTGAATATTCTTTATGAAGCTGTGAACAAAACATTGAGCCTTCACTGTCCGAAAAATCAGAAAAAAGCGTAATGCCACCAATTCATTTTATAATTGAAACTCAAATTGCATTAGCTTGATTTGGGGAGACGCTTTAATTCCATCAACATTTGCGTGTGCTAATTATAACGGTAAATCCTCATTTTAAAAAAATGCATATCTCATTACCACACCGACTTGTCATAGTTATTTTTATATAAATGTATGCTTTAATTTAAATTAATAGGATGATAAAAGACATCTTTAATACGAATGTAAACTTGCATCGATATAAATTTTCAAATTTCTCGCCTAAATTAGTCTCATTTTTTAATGCGCATTAATTTTTTCTTTAAGGTATAAAAATATTTCATTTATTCGAATATCTTATTTCAGTTTATTATAAATAAAAGACAAATCAGATATATTTTTGAAGAAATAAATAATAATTTAATTTCGAAAATATTAATTTTTGGCGCCAAAATCAATTGAACGCCATCTATATTAAAAAAGTTGTTTTCTTGTATATGATTGCAAGTACTTTATTTCATTTTAACAATGTGCGAATGAGACGTGTATTCTTCGGGGAAAACATCGCCGCGATTGGAAAATATAAAATTAATTCTCCGTATAAATTGGCAGAAGCGCCATCTAAAACTAGCAAAAAGTGTTTTTATGTACACGATTGGAGCACCTTATATATATATTTACGGCAATGGATTTTCCATATTTGTGTAACACGGCGTCGACAATGACGGGAAATCGATGGAAATGAGTTTCCAGTAACTCCTTCCACATTCACAAATAAATTACCCAAGCTTACTTTCCAAACACTGTTTATCAAAACTAACAAAAAGCACGGGAAAAAAATGAAGTCATCGTAACAACATTTACATCAAATTATATGTTTAATCTACACAAAAACGACAAAATTATCTTATATATAAATTCAAATTTTAATTGAAACATTAATTTTAAAAAATTCAGCAAAAATATATATGTTAACCTAAAAGATTCTATTTTTTTATAAATAAGCTATTTTTTTCTATACTATTATTATAGCGTTATTTTGCTGGTGTTCATTATCAGAATAACTTTTGCGTTCGGTATCTCTTTTACTTTCTCCTTCCCTACTTTGGCTGGGTTTTACAGTGCATAATATTTATTGGTGTGCACACCGCATTCGCCCAGGGACCAGTTGTGTTTTCGCGTGGACGATTAATTAAGGAAAATACGAAGCCGAGTGCACGATTTATGATGTATTATAAGCCTTCGCAAGAACATCGTCATAGTCGATATTTATTGTTCGTTGAGCGACTCGAACTTGTACACACAAAGCCTCTTTGTTAGGTTGGGCGATCGCCGCGCTACCTGTCGGATTTTCAACGTGTGTTTATAATATCCGATTTAGAAATATGGGTCAATTATTTTGAGGCTTCCTTAAATGAGGACTTAGAGCTATTTTCACTGTAATGTATCGGTATTTGGTTCCCAAAATAACCTCAATTCAAAATGCACGATCACTTTTTATAGTTATTTTACATAAATATTGGAAATATATTTCGAAAATTACGAAATTCTTAGTATCAATCAATAATTATCTGAAAACACTTTTAATTTGTTTCAAACGCCGATTATTAAACGAAGTGTATGATTTTATACAGAGATGGGCACATTCCATTACAAATATAAAGATAAAAGATTGTTGTAGTGTAGGATGAACAAAGAAGTACATATAATTAACCATTCTTATTTATCTTTAAAAAGGCCTATTTATTATTTCAGTTTGTGATGGAATATGCCCATCTCTGATTTTATATAATAATTATTCAATTATTTTTTATAATATAATATTTTACTATAAATTACCTTAAATGTCCATGAATTACCATAAAACGTTAAGGCGACATATCCATCTATTGTACCAGAGTTATTGTCTTTTTGAATTAAACATTTTTGGTAATGAGTAAAATAGAAAAAAAGTAATCAGACGATTCCTTGTTTACAGGAGCATTTTATAATCCAAGAAATGTTGATTTTTATTCTAAACTTTTCCCTTGCAAACTTTACCGGTTTTCTTGATGTAATAAGTTGCAAAACAATAAAGGTTGCAATTCAAAAGGTTACAAGACAAATGAAAATTTCTTTCATGATAAGATTCTCCTATAAAAGAAATAAAACAACCGTAACTTTACAGCTTTGTTTTTATAGAGAAACCTGCGCAGTAGCTTGTTGCGCATCACATGATGATGCGCAGTGACTTACTGCACATCCTGCACATCACGTGAACATGCGCAGTAACGATCTGCGCATCATGATTTAATAATCTGCGCAAAAGCTAAATATGTACAAAAACTAGATGCGCAATAATATTCTACGTATGTTTTAATAAAAAAATAGAATTTCGAAAATCTTTGAAACTGATTTTTTTAAATAATATTAATAAAACCTTGAAACTTGCATCAATTAGAGTAATCTTCAATTCAAATGTAAATTTCCGTATATTCAATTGTTATTTCGACTGTCTTCTATTTGAAATTTGATTTATTTCATTAGGAAACTCAAATAACCGGTAATCGGCAAAGCTGTATGTCGCGAGGCCTTAAATTAGAGGGCCGCGTAATTAAATGCCTTCTCGAGCAATGACGTTGTGCAAGCAGCCGCTACACAATCACAAATGCGTTGCAATTGTTTCGTCAACAGCGACGCGTGCTTTCTCTCTCTCTCTATTTTCTCTTTCGCTCTCTATCTTTCTCTCTCTATTTCTCTCACTTCTATACTAAACTCTGTGCAACGCCTTTGCAGCGTGCAAATGTAAATCCATGCGTTTACTCACCGCTGTTTTCTCCAATGAATTTTCTTTCGAATGGCTTCCAAATTATTTCACCTAAAACAAAAATCAATCGTCAGTCTAAAGCTTTCGTCGAGCCATTGAAAAAGTGTTAATATGGTCTGCTTTATTTGCCTTTCATTCGTATTTTTTCTTTATTGTATTGTGAAGTATATATCAGTTGAATACACAATTGTATTACAAAATGGAATTCTCAAACTAGAATAGATTATTGAAATTACATTTTACCTATTATATATATATATATAATCAAATTTTAAAATAACCGACATAAGAACGATATTTTTTTTACATATTTGATTTTAGAAATGAATGCATTTTTTAAAAAAATAAATAATTATTCAAATTAACTGAAAAATTGGATTTTATAAAAGTATCTCATGTTTTCATAAAATTACAATCATTTTGTATTAAAGTATACCTCTGAGACATGGAAATAGAAGCAGAATATTTTGAAACTGGATTGGATATCATCCATAATCATATTGACTGTTCTTCTACATATATATATTATAAAGTTATTTCATTTCTTCATACTACTCAATAAAAAAAAAAAAAGAAAAATACAAGAAAAGATAATGCAATTATTTAATTTGACAAAAAAACGTTAAAATAATATATTATTATATAAAATATTCCACAATAACATAGAATTTATTCAAATAATGATCATAATTTTAGGATTGTAAAATAAAACTAATAAAATTAAGTATAATTAAAAGAAAAATATAAAAACTAAAAGATATTTATCGATTTGAAGAAATTAAGAAAATCCTACTTTGCCGTTTTTAATTTTGAACGACAGATGAAACGCAAAAAATTGTTAAACGAGTCAAAATTAAAGAGACAACTTTATTTTACTTTTATCATTATTATTATTATTCGTTATAAAAGTTTCCTTTCTGTAATTTTGTAATTTCCATTAAAAATTGTGTCACTTGATAATTTTATAAGATTTTTTTAATTATATATTGTTATAAGATTTTATTAATTTTTACTATAATTTTTATAATTGTATTTACAAAAAGACAAAAAATAATTTCCTGTTATTTCATAATTTAATTTTAATTAAACTGTCTAATGATATCGAATATGTACATTGTTCGCGAAACGATATTTTTAAACCTGTCTTAAATAATTCACAATTTCACTTCAAACTTTCCTTAAAGTATCAGAATTTATTTTTAAATTAAAAGATTAGATGGTATAACTTAGGATATTAAATTGCATACCTGTGTAGATATTTAATCGAGCTTAAACTTGGTCGAAGTGAAATACAGATAATACTATGTTTTACACTGATTACATTTCAACTATTAATATATGCTTGGTATATAGAAAGATTCAATTTTTAAAAGGAGACAATTCACTTAATATCTATAAAATGGTAGACCAATTTTCTTATTTTATATAATAATAAAATTCCCAGTTTCAACCGCTATTTTAAAGATGCTAAATAAATAAAACAAAAATGATAAAAAATTAAAATAATTAAAGACAAATGTTGAAATAAAAATGTATGTTTACTCGAAGCATCAAGATGCTTCTGGCACTCGAAATAAAGATACTGAAGATACTTATTGCTGTAACATCACGTCCTAGAATCTTAATTTACGATACGTTAGGCAGCGTGCGGATCTCTCGTGAAGAGTAATATTATAGAGTGTAAAATAAAACGTGTACTCATGTGCTCACAATATAAATTTTCGCCTGAAAACTCTCCGCGCGATATATAATTGACAGAAATGTAGTTATGAAATTTCGTTGGTTGTGCGTAAATTTTGCACGTAACTCAGATTTTTACGCTCACCAAATTGATGTATCACAAAACAGTGGATGGATTGCGCATCTATGATTCTTTTCAGAAAACTTGATGTGTTATAAATTTTTTTGCTTTTTAATAAATTTACCGTTTTCAATTGCAAGTTTAATTTGTTATTTCCAATGCAGTTCATACATTACACTTAACTGCACATATACTTTTTTTAATGCAACATCTACGTAATCCGAAATATGTAAAATTAGTCTTAACTGTAGTTCAATTTGCTAAATACTTTTTTAATTTAAAGCGCCGGCAAATTTTTCCAATTTAGTTAAGTTTCCGAGAAATAAATAGTAAAAAAAGGCTCCATTTATATCGCGATTCTACTTTTTTAATTAATGTAACAAATGTATCATTCGTTCGTTGACCTAATTAGATAGCCAAATCACTTAAACTCATTTTTCCGAATTAACTCACGAAATCGTCTCGTCGACATTTCAAACTTTCTTGCAAATATTTCCCTTAGCTTTATCCCTTCCGGGATTAAACATGGACTTAGTTTTATGGCGAGACTTTTTTCGTTCCTTTTTTAACTTGTTTTTTAAGACGATTATGTTTCATTATAAAATCTAATGTACAACATTTCCACGTACACAATTACATCATGAAGCAAATGTTTCGTTTGAAAATTGGTCGATTGTGAAAATGCAATTTACCGAATTTGCAATTTATTTACTTTGATTCATTCGTTCGATCGCTTTTTTTTGTATCATTTTTATGATATACCTTTTATTACACTCAGAGTTTCGCGCTTCGAAATTGTCCTTTGAATTCCCAAAATTCATTTAAATTTCATAAATAAATTTTAACTAATTTAGGTAAACATATATCACTGCATGAATAATCTAACAATAATTAATCCTACCGAAACTCATTTAAATAGTAATTTTGATTGTTTAATATGTTCTTTCAAATGTAATACAAAGAAAAGCGGAAATTTCGGAAATGGAAATAATAACTTATCGATCATTATTTATTTTGTAGTCATTGAAAATGTGTGTTTGATTGGATAACATATGCTTTTTACTTTTGCGCGTAATTACAAAACAATTTTCTATTTCAGAGCACACAAGACGGCATCGTGTTTCGAATCTCAATGATGTCCTCATTTGCTTATTGTTCCATGTGAAATGCGAATCGGTGATTGTTATCAACAATCGTGAAGACAAGTTTCAACAAGGATTGGGCCAAACAAATTTATTGTGCACAACGTTGACCTCAAACAACTACGCAAATTGGCTTGCATCAAAGGTCCGATCTGAGATCCGTAACTCGATTCCTAACAAATAAGCATTTCTAATTATTTTGCATAAACGTGAACACATGAACACAGTGTTCTCTAATAAATAATGTACATCAATCGATATTTCTTAATCAACTTTGTTTGCACAAAGATTATAATTATAAACATTTAATCATAACCGTTTGAATTTTTTAAACTTTTGTTTATAAACGTAAAACTTGCTTTGTTCAAATCAAAGTAATAATTTTGTTAAATTTAATTTCGCAACATTGAAAACACTACGAGTAAACAAACTTACTTTTACATTTTGATTTTAGTTACTTGATTCTCCTTTCTTCATTCTTCATTCATTTGTTTTTTCCTTTTTTTTTTCTTTTTTTCGTTAATTTGATAAAAACAATTATGTATAAAGAAATAAGATCTGAAAACATCTTTGAAATGGAAACATTCAAGCTACTTTACTTTATTTATTGTGGTACTTTTATTTTTAGCCTTTGGTAGTTGGTTGTAAAATCAGATATCAGAGAAACTGGTCGGTAATTTGTGGGTTTATTTTCATCTGCAGACTTATAAAGTGGTATGATTTCTGTTTCTTTGGAGTTGTCGGAAAGTTTCTATACTTTATTAACAATATATTCCGCGAGTTTCGTATCAAATTTAGCAATAATTTTTAGATTTTTTTTTCTTCCACTGCACTTCAATTCTTCTTATCGATTTCTTAGAATTTTCAAGTCTTTTCTTTGAATAAACTCTATTAACTTTTACAAAATTCTTATTAATATTTCAGTCATTGAAACATAAAATTAAAAATTTACTTAAAAATTACACTTTTAATTTACTTTTTAATTGAATTTTCTGATAATTTAGTTTGATTTTTACGTTTTTAAGTCTGGCCCTAGCAGAATGTTGAATTTGGTTAAGGCCTTCTTAGACAACCTTTTTCAAGATTGGACCAAAGATGTTCCTATGTAGAATTGTTTTGAAATCTATATTGGTTTGAAACACTTGCCTACACAAATTGCTTAATTAGGTATATTCTTGATGAGATCAAATATTGGTATAATTCAACCTCATTAAGCACATCTTGGTTTATGTAAATAACACTTAGATAAATTTTATTGATACCCATATTGGGCTTCAATATGACCATGGTTGGGCCTCAATACTGCCCAACTTTCTAACCTTATAAAAATAATATAACATTGAGCCTACCTTGGCCCAATCTAGGCTTCCCCAGATTGGGTCAGGTGAACCCAGACTTTACCAATCCAGAGCTTGCTTTTTAACTGGATAATTTAGGGAGATAATATTAATTATTATAAAATTCTGGTCAGCAAAAGACTACACTGAAACAACTGTTGGCATATTAACGGTAAAAGACTTGTGTATTTAAAAGTAAAGTTTTTGTTGGTTAATGAAAACAGAAAGTTTATCTTCTAATCACTACATTTTCTTCGTTTTACGTTAAAAAACCGTTTTAGGGATAAATACAAAAGAACTATAGAACTATTCTTTAAATCTTCAGCAATTAGAAGTAAACATTTGTTTGATCGTTAGTCTTCTTCTTCTTTTTCTATTATTTGGCTCCGGACTAGGTTAGTCACATGTGGCCATTTTTTTTGATCGTTAGTGAATGGGACAGAAAAATAAGACATTTTTAGTAAAAACTTCATGGATTATCCCTGAAGTTTTTACTAACGGCCATCCAATCGCAGAACGAACTGAAGCACTCACGTGACGTCATGCGCTAGCTTTCTTTATATTCTGAGTCGTTGCTCGTTAGTCAAAACTTCAGTAATTATCCATGAAGTTTTGACTAAATATTGCTTCGTATTCGTTAACTTATTACACTGAGGGAAAAATTTAGTTAAAACAACTAAAATTCAGTTTTAACAACTAAAAAATAAGGTTGGTTTTAAATTAAATTAACACGATATTCAACCTAACCAAAAAGATTTAGTTGTTTTTGTTTAGTAGTGAGAACTAAAAATTTTGTAAGCAAAACTGTTACACTGGAAATTATAATGACATTAAAACAGCATTAAGAAATAATGTTGAATACCTTATGTTGACGATGACAATGTTATTTCAACATGGTTTTAAAACGAGATTAACATGCATAGTTCTGCCAAAATAGTAATCATGTTCCTAATTTCATTTATAACCTTTTATAACAAGATATTATTTTACGAAATGTGTAAGACAAGGAAATACATACTTTGCAAATTTTAAATGATGATTTTACGAGTCAGCCTTTATGTTAGTGAGTGTGATCACAGCAGCTGAATCAATAAACATAACCTAAATTGCCAGTACTAGTAATCAGTAGTCAAATTAATTCACACTGAATTGTGAAAATAGATGAGTCAAATTCACATAAAAATATGACTCCAACAATAGTGAAGTATCAAATAAAACTAACAAAGTAACATAACCTATGTTACTAAATTAACGTTGAAGCCATGTGTCACAATTTCGATTTTAGCATTGAAAACCATGTTGATCCAACGTAGAAAAGATTATAGTGAATAATATGCTGGATGAAATTTAAATATAATGTTAGTGTAGCAGAAATAGTCAACTTCGTAAGTAATGTTGGTATTAATTGGTTTTTGAGTTATTCTAACAGATATTTATGTTTTAATGACATTTTTTGATTTCCAATGTATAATAGTAGTAAGAAATAATATGGCTAGTTAAAGGTAGTATTTTGTAAGTAAAAAATATGAAACTTAAAATTAAATGTCGGAACAAATGTGAAAAATATCTTTTTGATTTATATTATTATAATATTAATTGAAATGTAAATCTGTATTTATTATATAATTTAAACATATTTATTATAAAAATTTAGCATATCAAAAAATAAAATTGATATCTTTATTTTTTAGTAAATATATTTAATTTTGTATTTCATCTCGAGTATTACGTTAAGCATATTTGTTCAATTTCAAGCAATATTGTGGAATTGAACTTTTAGTAATGAATACTAAAATGTTTATTTATAATTATATAATAGTACATTCATCATAACAAAATAAATTTAGTAGACATAAAT
The DNA here is from genome assembly GCA_022817425.1 of Gryon sp. ZL-2020. Lineage (NCBI taxonomy): Eukaryota > Metazoa > Arthropoda > Insecta > Hymenoptera > Scelionidae > Gryon > Gryon sp. ZL-2020. The sequence goes on from JABFPJ010002857.1 coordinate 15,761, forward strand.
TAGCATAAATTTCATCTCTAACAAATAATTATTCAACCTGACTAAAAAATTATTTCTCATTACTGACATGAAACAACTAAAAATTTTTAGTTGTTTCAACTAAATATTTCCCTGAGTGTGTTACTTATAATTTTAAGAAACAAAAGTAATCAATACCTTAAATCTCATTCTACTTTTCTTATGATATGTAAAACTATTTTTGTCTAATAAAAACACAATTTTAAGTAATTATAAATAAAAATCATTGAGTTCATGTAATTCATGAAATTTTTCTTGACATATAATGCCAACAGTTGTTTCAGTGTAGAGTTCAGAATTGATAAAACTTAAAGCAGCAAAGAACAATCGATTGCACGTCAGAGCTGCTGCTTTCTGATATTTGGCGTCAAATTTTTCGAATAGGGTGATACCTTTCACAGCTCGTTTGAAAATGGAAAACGCGCGGGCGACAAATTCAAGTCGACCAAGTATCAGTCCCGCAAACTTGTTTTATACATGTTGACGTATATAAGACGAGAAGAGAGAAACGGCTCGTCGCGTCGAGCCGGTTTGAGGTCGTGTCATTTGCAGGATGCCTGACTTGCCGTATCTTTGTCTGAACATTTCCGGCGCTGCGGAACGCGCGTTAAATTAAAGTCGAGAGCGCTTAAGGTCTTGGAATTAATTGGAATGGACATTTTTGTGGCTACATTTGTTACGTAACAAAATAATTCACGTCGTAAATGTTTTTTGTAATCAAGACGTCAAAATCCCGGGGTTGCAGAGTTAAATTAAATTCTTATTGTTCACATATATATATATATATATATATATATATAGAAAAGAAAAGCCTCGTGATATAAAAAAAGGCAAAACAAATTGAAAAGATTTTTATCGCTAAGAATTTATAATACTATAATTAAAAGTGATGGTCCGAAACTGAAAGAGATAAATTTGAAACTTTATCTGACTCCTGTCGTTCGATAGATTTTATTTTTATAATCGGCAATCTTTATTTTAATGTTTGCACAATCAAAAAGTTATCCGCGTTTTGAAAACTACGATTAAATTTAATTAAACTTCAATTTGAAATTCTAATGACAATAAAATGTTTTAAAGAAAAGTTATCTTTCAGTCTAAAAGTTTCAATTTTAATAATTTAAAATTTAAAAGAAATTATTTTACGTAATAGCTTGATATTAAAGTTATATTTAATATTATGTTATATTTGCAAACGAACACAGTTTACTGAGTATAATTTAGCGCATAAACAATTGAATCTAAAAATATTACAACTGCGAGCATAATTCATTTTGAGCTTTTAATACGAGTGAAATTTATTCTACGGCAAATAAAGGTAAATATTTTTACATACCATACACGGTTTTGCTGAAATAAAATATTTGCAAAAGCGACTTAAGTGACTTTAAGTCATTTCACATTCGCGCGCTCAATTTGTATTCTCGCAGTCGAGTGTTTTCATTTATAATGCAGTTTCGTTTTCGTGTTGACAGGAATAATTCGAGACGCGGAAAGTTGTGCGATGAAATAAGTGTAATGCCCGGGAATTGGCCGTATTTCGATCACGAAACAAACGTATTAGCTTGGTCGTTATTTGTCAACGTTGCGCTTGCTATTGAGTCAAGCCAGGAGGCGCATATTGGAATTCATGTAACCCCGCGGGAATTTCTCCAAGAATATGGAATTGAAGTTCGGATGAAGAAACCCCACCCGGACTTGGGCTTCCATTAAAACTTCCATTGCGCTGGTCGCGTGTGCGCCCGTCGAGAGACATTACGCTAGAATTTGTTGACACGGATTAAAATTGCTTTTAGTTATTGACAAACATCGTATTATCAATTACAAATGTTTCACTTATGTAATAGCTTTTAAAGAAAATACTATTTTTTAGTGATTAAGGTAGGATTATCGTGAATTAGTGTACACGCTCAGAACGATTTTGTTGATCTGACCAAATTTTTGTCAAATGAAAATAAGAATTTGGTTGTTATATCGTTAACCAAAAAAGTTTGGTGAAAAATTATTATTTTTCATTTGTTAACGGAGCTGGTTAATATAAAAATATGTTTAGTCGTATCTACAAAATAGAAGTGTTGAGGTTGAAAAACAAAAATCATTTTGTAGATTCGACAAAATATATGTTAGATATCTCAAGGTATATAAAATAAGTTCGTGATTAATATATAAAAAGACTATCTAAATTATAATTGAAATAAAATGTGATAG
>JABFPJ010002858.1:0-17982 GCA_022817425.1 Gryon sp. ZL-2020
ATAAAAAAAAAAAAATATACAGATAATAATGTTGTCATGAACCTTGTGATATTTATAATAATAAAGAATCATTAAATAAATTAAAAAATATGAATTACATATGACAAGTGCATAACGATTTTTTATATAATATAAAAATATTTGATTATTTATTAATTTCTTGAATGTATTTTAACTTCAGCGTTACGTGCAGAATTATTAATATAGGAAATATTTGATTATTTGATAACATTTTGATATTTTTTTTTATTTTTTCCATTTTCCAGCAAAAATACGTTATTAATTTAGTCAATTTTTTTTATTCAAAAGTAATAGTTTTTTTCATCACGTTGTGTATGATATGAAAACAAACAGTCACTCCAAAATTAAAATAGAAAATGTCTATTTTCATGTTAGTTTCGGTTGACTCTGCACCTATAACTGAAATACTAGTTGAAATAAAATGCAAAAGACAAAATATTTTACAAATAGAAATTATTAGTCAATTGAAATAACATATTTATAAAGTAAAGTGCATGTTTGATCATAAATAATAATTCTTTTATTTATATACATGTATATGATTTACTATTGTGGAAATTATTCCAAAGAAATATATTAGTTAAAGTCCTACGTGCGTTAAATATTTTCTAAAGTTAATACGACTTTGACATGATATTTACGATTTTCCAAAAGTTCGCAGATAATTGCAAGAGATGATTATCATTCATTCGAATCGAGTCTCGAGTTTCATCGCATAAATTTTTGGTTAAAAGTATTAGGTTTGAATGAATCTTCGACACAGTAAGTGCAATAATAAATTTGATCGTGGATCTCGTGCGACCGCGAATGAGACGACCCAGGCGTTTAACGCGTTTTGCCATCTCTCTCACATAGTCTGTTTCTCTCTTTCTGTCTATTTTCTTTCGATTCAAGAGGGTGTTTTCTTGCGGCAGCAAAAATCTTTCTTATCGTTTTCGCTTGAGGGCTGCAGTTGGTATCCCCCTTGGCCTTCTCGCAGCTCATCGAGGGGGACGTTTTTGGCCGTCGTTCTGACTTCTTCGTCTCTTTCTTTTTTCACGCTCCGTCGCGGCGCGGATAATAACATACGCGGAGAGAGGGGGGGGGGTAGAAGACGAAGGAAAAAAACTCGAATGTTTTTGCAAAGTGAGAAACGGTGAAAACATAAGACGACGACGGAGGTGTTCGCGAATGGCTAAAGAGAAAAGAGGAACCGTCGACTGTCGTCGCTGACGGTGACCGAGCTTATACTCTCGCGAATTACGTTCTAAGTGCGTGTCTCGGTTTCACTTTCCTTTTCGATTTCTCTGAAGAAAAGCCATTTCATTTTTCTTTCCTTCTTGGCCGTTTGATTTACTTATTCTTCGATGCAATTTCCGACAAAAACCTACGACCTTTTTTTCTCTCACTCTTTCTCTCGCTCTCTTTTTTAAATTTTCGTCGAAATCAATTTTCAGTTGCTGTTTAAGAGAAATCACATTTGAACAGAAAAATTGGATTGATTAATTTTTGCTGCAAAATTAAGATAACTGAACAATGTGTTTCAAATACAATGAATATTAAGTTTCAATTTTAATGATTTAGTTTATATTAATAACATTTTTATATTGTACAATTTTATTTTACATTTTCAATTTTACAGAGAAATCTATGAAAGATAAAAATATTTATTCATATGTATTGTAACATGAAATTTATTTTCAAAAATTTGGAACGATATGTTTCTCCACGCTATCATTTTTCATGTAAAATTGCAACTGCAATTTTTCCATATTTTTTCCCCTTATTTTTATTTTTCAACCTAGAGTTGACGTGCGATGATCGACGATCAACGCGATTGTTTCGACGGATGATCTGCTTCTAATTGTGTAGGAATAGTTGACGTGGGAATTTTCGTGACGGGAGATTTATCGTGTGTGATTTTGTGGCTATGGACGCGAATCGAGTGAAACATAGCACGGCTTTGCTTCATCATCGTCGCTAAATATTACCGAACTTATTGCTTATATACTGAAATTTTGTAAAAATTTTTTGTGCGAATTTTGTATTCAGATTCTCGCTAACATTTGAGGCATGATTACAATTGTGCAATGGACGATTGTGCAACCTTAATTTTTTATGCATTAAAGAACTTTATTCATAATGTTTTTAATAATAAAAATGATTAAATAAAAATTTTTCTTCAAAAAGACTATAAAATAATTGTCAAAAATGTTATTTTAGTAATAAAATTTTCGCAGTTGCACAATCGAACATGCACAATCGTAATCATGCCACATTTAACTAGAAATAAATTACCAAAATTATAATGTATGATTAACCTTTCAGACTCTGACTCAATATATGTAATATTGGTTCTATATACTTTTAAAATGGTAATTTTTCAGTAGAGCACAATAAACAATAATTATATGTGTATAAAATACATTCAGTCAATTTTTATTTGATTTTTGCAAATTAACTTCAGTTTGGAATCTAACGTCAAAAATGATAATGATTTCATATTGTCATGAAATAGAATTTAGTATTATTATTGAAATTAATGTGATATTTGGTAAATATTCGAATATTTACATTAACTTATTAAATATTCCAATAATTATGCTAATTTAACATTTCAATATTAATAGTATTCATATTTTAACAATATTTATTATGTGCATTAGCTGTTAACTTTTTTGAATAGTATATTTTGTACTAAGGGAGATAAATGTAAATTTTCTCTCGCGATTACAACCCTCGGCTTCGCCTCAGCTGTAAACCTCTAAACTAACAACAATTTTATTGACATTAATGTTATAACGTATAACAATATTTTGTCTTCTTATAAATTAAGGTAAATGTCGTAATTTGTGTTAATATTTATTACATTACATTATAATTTTTATTATACGTAATTGTGTTAATAGATTTACATCAATTAAAATGCAAATATCAAGAAAATCGTTTTAAAATTGGTATTTTATAAATCGGTGGTCATTGTTTCATATAAAAATACATAGTTGTACCGGAAAATAATTTTGTACTAGCTGAATCGCTGGCTTCGCCCGGCAAAAAGCCTATGACCCCTTCTCTGTGACCGCCTAATCCTAGCTAAATTCTTAGCTTCATCCGAGGTATCTCTATAAACTCTTTATGGGCTTTTAATGGACGCCCTACAAACTCCTTATGAACTTCCTATAAACTGCCTATAAACTTCATATAAATTCCCTATAAGCTCCCTACAATAAACATATTTTCAATTTTATATATTAGTATGGATGGATATGAATTTTAAATTATACTCGGTATAAAGATTATGTATTGCGAATATTTGACATAACCTCAGTAGTAAAAATGCCATTTTTGAAGCTTCATTTTTTACGTTGATAAGACATTAATTAGTAAACAGAAATTTTAGAGTATGTTCGTTTGATCATTTTATACCATTTTCCACCAATATCTTATCAATTTTTAATTTTTTTGTTTAATATCAAAATTACGTGTTTAATGTCAAAATTACTCTTAACGTAACACAAACTGGGACATTTACTTCATGACTGTTTTATTTAAGAAAAATAAATCAATAAATAGAATATTCATTTATACGATATGCAAAATATTAAATCGACATCAAATAAATCCAGTTTAGTCTCCTATTTACATTAACAACATTTTCTTTTGATATTTTTTTCTATTTAAATTGAGCAACATACTTTTTTCAACATTCTCTTACATGTCTCTACGTATAAAATAAAAATCTTTATGTAAATTTGCACAGGAATAACCAATTATTACACTAAAAACATTCTTATTTCATAATTATTTTACTTTGCGTAAGTAAATCTCACTATAATAACGCAAACAACGGCAAAGAATTGTTTTGCGGGATTTTTCGTACAAGCTGAAAACCAAGCTGAGTGAAAATTCTGTTTTGTTATTTTTATAAAGTAAACAAACATTTCTGTTGCGTATTACATCAACGTTAGCGCCCTTTACAATTTGGTCTCCTTCAAAATGTAATTAAAAACATCATACTGGGCCGAGCGTTAACACGGAATCGCTTTTTTTTTCTTCTTCTTGTTGCGCGTCCTTATTTTTGCTCGAAGAATTCTTCATTCAGAAATAATAACTCGCCGACGAGCGCTTAAAAATGGAAAAAGCTCGGTCGCAAAAATTTACCGAGCACGCTCGCGTAATTAATAGCACCAAGAAATAAAAATTGAAAGAAAAGTACCCCACCAGCGCGCGCACAAGCTTAAAAGCAAAAATGCGCGACGTAATGATCATGACGCGATCATAAACGATGATTGAACGATATTTTGCAAACGTCTATGCGCTCAATTAATAATGCGCAAACGTCAAATGAATGACGCACGAGTATACATGCAATCTACATAATTTAATTAATCGTTTAAGTTGTCTTATGCGACTTTTAGGCGTTTATTTGATTTCACGATTATGTCTTTTGTGATTCCGAGATTGTGTCATTTAATTAGACTAATGTTACTCATCAAGATGAATCGTCATGGAAGTCATCTTGAGATTGGTTCTTTTGTGAACCTCTTACTGCTGAGATTCTCATGCAGAAACACGAGTTTCAATGCTTAACGTTCAACATTATTTCGGTCATTAAAATCAGTTTGGTTACTGAAACTTAATTAAAATTCGTAATTGAGTTTAAGAAATTCGGGTTGGTTATATTGATTTTGAGAAAGCAGATATAAATTATAGAACAGCATGTAGCGTGTTGCAAGTTAAACAATGTAAATAATAGAAACAATACAATGGAAAAATAAATAAAAGTTTGTTCAACTTAAATCAAACTGAATTACAATGTATAATAAAAAATTGAATTAAACAAACAAGAATTTACGAGCTTAAGTGTCTTCCTTGGTGTATCATTAATATCAAAGTTAAAGATTTTTTTTTATATTACTCTTTTTTATACAAAAAAAAGAAAAAAAGACTTCTCGAGTTTATCCCACGTATAAATGTTTTTTTTACAACAACAAAACAGAACGAAAAAGTCGTTACAATTTAAAATGTTCTTAAGTTATTAATTCATCGCGCAAACGCGCATTGTTTTTGCGACGCGTGTAACTTGAAGGAGTCGGATCTTATAAAGTTTTGGTCCGAAGCGTAAACAAAAAACGAGAATGTAAATGAAGATATGAAGTTACAGAGCCCACGAGAATTGCTCAGCCCCTTTTAGACGAAGGGGTTGTTGTTGAGTGCAACCTAGTATTGCTATGAGAGACGCTACTTATAGTTGCTACGCAAATTAGAGACTGAACTTGTAAGCGTATCAGAACTTATAGAACACGCTAGCTCGCGAAATTTGTAAGCGTTATAATTTCTTTCTCATTTTACAAAAGTTGCTTGCTTCGTGCTTGCGGCATATAGTAGTCCTCACACCTGTGTCTCCCTCCCTCCCTCCCTCCCTCCGAGTCAAGTATTATTTCAACGTTCATCCAGTGAGAATTAGTACGAGCGAATTAATCGAAATAATAATTGAAACTTGCGCAAGAATAAATAAAATGTATTATTCGTCATGTTTCGTCATGAATATCAATATCGTGAAATCGAAACCGCCATACGTTCGATATTACGGTTATAAATCATAAATGCGGGTATTTTTTTAACTTTTTTTTATTCCTTTTTTCGGTGTATATAACTTCCATTTGAAGTCGTGAATTTTGTCTGATTTAAATATTCATCTCGGGCCGTTTTGCCGTTTTAAATAAAACATTTTTTATTTAATGTTTCGCTGCTCACGAATAAATATATATAGGTACGTGGGGTTGTTTAGATTTTTCACGCGCTCGAGAGAACCGCCCGCAGTCCCGAAGCTCCGTTGACAGAAATACGTGTAAACTATGAATTTCGTATGGACTATCTCCGAGTTGGCAGCACAGAAAAACGAGTCTAACCGTGCAAAGACTGCTGCTGTACGCAGCTCCTCCTTTTTGAAATTTTATCATAGCGTCGGAAAAATAAACGACCCTCGCGCAAATAGCGTCATTTTTCTGCATTAGGGCGCAACGAAAGTACACTTCTAGTTCTCGCGCGATCATGTTTAGATTAATACAAGTTATGATGGGGATAATGAATACCATATTTCATTTTATCTCATATGTTTACATTGTTCTTTAAAAGTGTTTCAATTTATATGTTCAACTTGTGCTTTAATATTGAATGATAATGCTTAAGAATTGCAAAAGAAAGTATTTTTTTCACACTTTTCGGAACATATTAAATTTTTATATTTACAATTAAATCTTTTAACTTAAATTGTGGATGTGAAAATGTTAAATCTTGAATTAAGAAGGAAAAAACTTGTTGTTCAAAGTTAATGTTACATTCATGTGCAAAATGAAGAAAATTTACAAGCTCATTATCATGAAAATGCTCTTAAATGAATGTTAAAGTTGGGCTTCTTTTCATGAAAGTAAACTATAAATAAATGTTCAAGTAAGACTTATTTTTATGAAAAATTGTTTATCATACAAAACTTTTTGCTTACATTCATAGTAATTAAATCCTTAATGCAAAACATATTATTAAATTAAAAGCTTTAAGTTACATTCCTATGAATTACCAAAAGTAAATCACTAACTTAAATCCAGCTTACAATTAATTTCAGTAAATTATACTTTAAAAACATTATGTTGAATATTGCTATAGTTTATCTATTATATTGTAGAATAATTGTTCATTCACTTGAACATTAAATATACATTTTGAGTTTCATTCTAAATACAAAAAGCTGGTATCGTTATTTCAAAGACTTGAAATAATTGCTCTATTTTATAACAAGTGGCATCCAGAATCTTTAATCTCAAATTCCAGAATTTCATTTGATTAGTTATAAGAACAAATTGAAGAAGACTTGATACTTGACGATCGGAATAATGACTCGTGTAATTCGGAATGAGTCCGCACCTAATTAAGTGGAGTATTTGCGGAAAAGTTGCGAGTACCAGACTCTTGTAACGAAAATGACAACGGAAAAGGCCGGAAAGGAAAAGCGGGATCGAGATGGTTGTCGCACAATATCTCGTTGGATGGATGTAAGGCGACGGCAATCGGGCAGGCAGGCAGGCAGGTCGCCGGTTGATAGGTACTCGACGAGACTACTCTTTATGTGAATATTGCTTTGATCCTTTGATCGCTCGCTAAGAGTGCCCAGACTGAATTTAATTAGGGCTCTTAACTGCGGAGGGCGTGGCAAGTAGTGGGAAATAGATTTGGCGAAGGGGTTGTGAGGTCGCTTGCAAGACACAAGCAAAAGCGTCGATGAGTCTGATGTGTGCTTGGAGATATCTTGCCTTTGAACTTGGAATGATGTTTTCGACAGCCTGATGACGTCGCTTTCAGAGTTTCTCATACCTTTATCCTCTCCTTCGTCTCCTACTCTCCATCCGGGTGTGCCCTTTCTCTTTACCCAGAAACTGCTCGAATCGCTTCTCGTCGCGATTGTCATGCAAATCACAAACGAAGCAATTGACGATTGGGCCGATATTAAACCGCAAACTGTTCGACGTCGGTTTTATGCATTCAGACTCAGCTAGGGGAAGAATTTCCAACGAATCCACGTGCGATAATTAGGAACAATTTGTATACATAATTAATGTTTCGCTATTTGGATTGGCACACTCGAGAGTCTTCGATTTTGCTTTATTGAGTTGATGCAAAATGAATTAAGGATCCTCGAATTAAAATAAAAGTCGAATTTGTCCGAATACATTTCAAGTTTCTCAGTCTCTCATACCGAAGAAGTAAATTTGGATGCTACGGAGAATAGACGTAAGGCTTTTTATTTTTACTTTAAATATTCATAATTTTGCATATTTGCGTTTTAAAATTAAACACTTTTCAGTTTTTAATAATAGAACTAATTATATTTTCAAACGGTTTGAAAATCAAAATCTGTGAAATATTCAATGTAATATAATAACAATGTAATTTATTGATTGCCATGTGACATCAATTATGAATACGAGTTTACTCTTAAAATAGTTTGGCAAAAGTGTACAAGAGTAGTGACACATTTCAGTTATACGAAGTCTTAATTGCATTTTCCTGTTTTCTGAAACGTTAAAAATATTGAAATGAAAAAATACTGCATTTATTAATATTATATAGAAACCGACGATGTGTTTTAGTTTTAAAACGATTGAAAATTTGAGAGTTTATACTTTCCAAGTACACGTTCGATATTCTACAACGGAAAGTAATAAAAATTTATAGCTAAATTGGAATTTTAAAAGGTTATATTAAATAAAAACAACGCTATTTGAAATATCAATATTTTATTAGTTTCACTTACACTTATTTAATTATAAATGTTACGATGACAAATTCTCTCAGTCGATAGAATGCAAAAAATCATACAATTTTTACACAAATTTCTCGTAAACTGTGCAATAGTTAAACAATAATCAAAAAAGTATGAATTGCTATTTAATTTATGTAATTTCATATACGATTTTAATAATTCTTTAATTAAATTTAAATCTAATTTCTTTATTCTATAGAATATAGTAATTATTGAATATATTCAATAATTATATAACTATAATAATCTTAAAACTGATTTGTTAGATTAACTTTAAACCCTAATTCTGAAAGTTTGCTTTTAGAGTTAGGACTAAAACTTAAAAGCAACTATGCAACATATTTGTCGGTATATTTCTGCATTCTAACGGAGATTTTAAAACAAAAAAAATGTCACTAAAATGTTATTTCCCAAAAAAACATATTTCATGTATTCAACAGAAAAGGATATTTGAAAAATATTGTATATATATATAATACATATACTTTCAAGATATGTTTTATGTTTGTGACACAAAAACATGCAGTCATCTTTTATCGCTGGTTTCATAAATTCTAGGAAAAATTTTATTTCACAAATTTATTATATGTAAAACGTTGAATAATCATTAATCAAAATGCAAAGTTCAAATGGATTTTTTGAACACATGAAAACGTAGTTTTTAAATTTTGCAGGTGATTTAACACCTTTTTATTTAAATGTTGATTTCATGTCATTGTTATTATCAATCACATAATAAATAATCAAAAATTAATCAAAAATTCAATTTCCAACGTAATCTAAAAAACAATCAAATGCAAAGCATTATCCGCAAGATTGAAAACAGTCTAGTCTAGGTGAAAATGAATTGGAAGATGAGCGGGCTATTGGATCGCGTGTATCAATTTGTCGGGTAACGTAGCAATCGGGGTCGGCGATATCTAAAGGCACGTGGAGGGAATTGAATACGTCGGGACAGTCGTGGAAAGGAAGAAAAATGCGTTGTCTTTGAAAAGAAGTGGCGAAAAATTTCGGCCATGTCCGAATTCGTTTAAGGAAGAGTGCGGGGTAAGGTAAACGTAGGCCGGCGAAGAAGAGCGGGAAGTAAGGAGAGTTGGAAATGTGCTTTTAGACTTACGGGTATAACCACTCTCCAGGGGTGTTTTCTTTTTTTTTGAATCAACAGAAAATGAGAAAATTGTATTTGTCTCTGGAAGATTCGTACTTTTCGAGTGCGGAAAATGGGTATTCTAGGCGAATTCTCTCATGGCCAGTACATCGGCCGATACTAATATTGAGTATCGGCGCAAGCTTATGTGGGTAGCAAAACGTTTTACCGGAAGAACGATGAGAACTCACACGAAAGAGAGAAAGAAAGATAGGCAAACACAGAAGAAGAGAGAGAAAGAGAGAACAAGAGAGAGAAAGAGAGTGTGAGCAAGGCGATGGGATATTTTGCCTCCCCCCCCCCCCCACACCCGCCGCCAATGTCGAGACTTCGATTTCCTGCTGCCGCACGGCACTGCGATAAGCCCTTGCAAAATTATTAACGAGATTTTGCAAATTTATTCGAGGATGCCTCCGAAGCACTGCCGCCGCATTTTAGTGTACCCTTCGAGACAATGCAAGAGCAGCGAGCCGCTTTGTATCGTTATTGAGGAGATCCATTTCGCCAAACTTGTTTACGCTCTTGTACAAATTATTCCCGTCGATTGTTTATTTGCCACTGTCCGTGGACGTATCGAGCAGCGTATCTCACAAGAAAATTGGCTTCCGATGCTGACATCCGCTTGAAAAATTGTCCGAGATATAACTTTTCTTTATTTGCTTGCTCTTCTTCACGACAATTGTTTTTCGTTTGTTAAGTATAATAAATTGAAATTTGAGTTGCACAATTTTTATTTTTTTTAAATGAAATATTTATGTTTTATGTGTGTATCAAATTGTAAATCAAAATGATTTGAAATCACTGTAAATAAATTAGACAGAAGTTGGGTTATCTTCATTGCGTACGTTTGTGTAACAGTGAAGAGAAACATTGAGGCTTTTATAATCCATCCTGACTTGCTCTATGTAGCAAAATCACAGTTTCAGAAAAGCTAATAGTGCAAAGACGCGTTTACACACTAAAACTTGTGTTTATTTCCGGTTTCAACAAACATGTCACGAATTCCGACGGTATTTATACCACTTACACTGCACATGTAGCGTAACTCAAATATATATAAAAATCGGACAAAAATAATCAATATAACTTTCAACCGAACAAATAAAGTTTCTCTGTTGTATTGTGTTATTCTATAAATCACAAGTTATTATGTATTAAAAAGTTAAAAATAGACAGCTATAATGCGAAATAAACATCAATTTTAACAAATATACATTCTGTGTTCATTTTCTTTGCATTAACAAGAATTAATACGATCAAATTATTAGTTACATAGTTACATTTTGATATACAATTAATATTACCCTATTTAATACAAAATATTCAGGATTAAAACGGATTAAAATTAAAACGTATGAAATCCAAAACGTATGAGCTAAATGATTAAAGCAATAATTATTTCCGTACAAGTGAAGTGATGAATGTACGTCATGAAGAATAAATAGTAATCGAGTTCGTAAATATTCGTTGAAATATTCACTATTTCCAGATGGCCTCTCTTCCGCGCTCGAGAGTTTATGGGTTGAGACTCGAATACCTCGTATTCGGTCTGAAGTTCGGCAGTCCAGGCGGTGCTTCTTATATTATTCCAAACTATTTCTTGCCCCAAGAGTTATTCCCTCAAAATTATTCCTACGAACTCGACCGCTTTTGCGTGCTTACGCCCCGTCCCCCATAATCTAAATATTTGTCCAGCGGAAATTGCTGACAGAGGCAAGCGGTATCAACGCCGCGACACGTTTGCGAACTCGCGCCGGGGACGCCGGTATCGCTTACCCTTATACGTGTTTATCATTGACGAACATTTTTTTTGCTTTGAAAATTTATCGACTTGGCGAAATAATATGGTTTTTAAAACAAAAAATAGATGTTTAAATTACAAAAAAGGAAAAAAAACGAAAAAAAGTCATTAACAATTAAACCAACCATTTTCTCTCAACTATATTGATTTACTTGAAACTTTTAACTGCGATAACAATCAATCACTTTTATCAGTTTGATGTAAACTGTAAAATTGCATTGGTCTTCAATTACTCTTTTGTATTTAAATTTATCGTAGTTCGGCAAAAACAATGGTTTTAAAATTTAGATCATTGTTTACATGAAAATCTAAACACGTAATTCTACTTTTCCATTGTTTATTGAAAACTGCGGAATTCATTTTATTTAGTGAATTATATAAGTGAATTACATAAGTGCTGAAATATTTCATTCCTAAATTACAATTACATTTTCTTATTCAACGTTATTTCAAATAAAATAATTGAATTTATATTAACAAATATTTTTATGTCGTAAAATGATCAACGTTCGTTCTTATGAAAAATACAAGAAGATAAATGTATAAATATATTTCAATATTCATACAATGTTACGATTAGTCAAATTTGCACATCTAATATGATCTATGACTGTGTGCATCCTTCTTTTTGGGATAAAAATAACAATATCGTTAATCAGAGTGGCGCAGCGCGTGAAAAACGACGAATTGATTGAATAAATTTGCGCGCGTTGACTCGCGGCGGAATTGCAGAGATATTGCCGTGGCTACCCTTTATCATGCATTTAGGAATTGTTGGCAGTATCTCGGCGTGGCAGTGGACATGCTTTGTGTTTCTTTCTGCCCCAGTTTGCGCGCGAGCTAGACATACGGGCATGAAAGTCTACACGGGAGGCAAAGGGCTGTCCCGATAAAACATTCACGCGCTTTGTGTATCTTGGGTTAAAAATACCCGTACGTATCGCATACACCAGTTGGCGGATGCACGGACGAATATTTACTGGCGCGGCGCGGCCTCCGCGCACCCGCCGCCACCGATGTCGTAGTCGTAGTCGTCGGCGTCTCGGCGTTAGGCACGTTCGACGTTTATATTTTATCGCTCTTTAGAATAAAGATACTATTCGATTTCGAATATCACTATATCGATTCGTCGGATATGTATTCTACCGAATACGTGATCACACGTGCAACCATCCTTTTCAATTTTGAATCCATAGCTCGCGGTAATTGTGCGATAATGTTTTGTCAGGATGTCGCGCACACTTTTTTCTCGATCGAAAATTCAAGCTTTTGATTGTTATTTTTTTATGGACAAATTTTATGATGATATAAATTGTAATAAAAGTTGTTACTTTTTTGATATGCATTGAAAAAATTAAATTTAAGAAAAAACATTTTTTACATTTTTTTAATTGAAATTATGCATTTTAAGGTAATTATTATTTAATAAAATATGTCATTTGTCAGATGTTAAACAAATGGTAAAATGAATATATTTCATTCTTTAGCATGGCAAGTTAGTCAATTGAAGTTTGAGTCTGGAGTTCAAAAGTAACCAGGAAGAAGCTAACGTAAATACACAAGACGTTTCTAAAATTAAATCTAAGTTTATGGAGTTTTGCGGGATCATCGATACATTAAGATCATTCGTGATGCGAAACAGGTTTCATTTGGGTTTAATTTATATAGTTTCGCTGAAATTATTGAAAAATAATCATGAGTATAAATTATTTGACAGTTTACAGGAAAGTATCCGATTTTCGATTACAGAATTTAAGAGAATTATTTCATCATTTAATAAGTAATCGCATATTTTTGTACATTCATTCAGTTACAAAGAAATTGAAGGTGCTCCGATAAATGTTACAGTAAATAAAATATCTGCTACTTTACTTTTATTTAAAATATCTTTTTATTAATTGAGTTATAATCTCACTAACATGATAATTCAATTTCGTATTTAAAATTAATAAGGTATATTTAGAATACGAAACAGACTTGAATTTGTTTCTTTATATCAATAAATGCTTGTGTGCTCTTTGAAAGTTAAAAAATATAATATTCAAATATTGCATTGTCGTAAATATATACATTAAAAGTAACATTCGTAGATTACAGAAAGTAACAATTCATATAAAGTAGGTAAAATTTGCATTATATTCAAATAAACTCTTGTTCAAACAATTTCATTGGACTTTTAAAAATCCTAATCAGTTCCAAATTTGTATGTAACTTTTAATTAATTTATGTTTTATTTAAATTTTAAATTAAACTGCGTTTAAGCGCGCTCTGTGGTTTTCCCTAACGGAAGAAAATATATTTCGAAATATATGCAAAAATATATGTGAATATGTGCACATATATTTTCGGCAAAAAGTTATATATTTTTTTATATATATAAAAGTTATATATTTTGACATATATTTTGACTTATATTTGTTTCAGTACGGGTTTTGTTTCGTTATTTTTTTAATCACATTCTTATTTTTTAATGTTAAACCTATAAAACTATGATAATATCATAGTTACCTGTAAAAACTACTTTTACAATAAAATGTAGAATGTATAAGAAATATATCAACTACTTGCTTAATTTATTTCTGATTTCACTAACTCACGTCGTGATTATCATCTACCTCGATATTTTTGATATCATTTTTGCCCGTACGTTAGCAAGTAGAGTCCTCACTGCAATTACGTCACGCCACTGCATTCGACTCGACTGAGCTACTCCCATCAACATCTGCGTCGATCATAAAAGCCCGCTCGTGCGGTGCTCGAAAGAACGAATGAACGAACGAAAATATCGATGACGATCGAGTAAAAGCGCGCGTTAGCCGGATCATAATAATCTCTCGGTAAAACAATCACACCGATGCTTGATAGGGAGAAGAATTTTGGCGTGCTTTCGCAAGCTCGTTTCTTTTTTTTGTTTATTTCTCGTTTTGGCGTCTCTTCTTTTCGTTATTATTAGTCTCGTCATTGCGGAAGGGACAACAGACGCCATTAGCAGAACGTTTGCTTATTGTCGCCTATTTCGAATTGTTCGACGTCTTTTGATCTCCAAGTTTGCGTCATTCATAGGCTGGCAATGACGCAATCTCCCCCCGCGTCCACCCTCTTGCCTCCCCTGTCCTCTTTCCTTCTCCATCAGAACTCTTATTCCACTGTATGTTTTACAAAGTCCTACGCTGTTTCGGTATTAGCCGGAAAGTCTTCTGTGAAACAAGTTTTGTAGTCGTGTCTCCTAGGGGAGATCCGCGAGAGCGTAATTTCAGTCGAAAGTGGCGTGCGAGGGGGTGGAGAAAAGGAGGAGACTGACGAGCGGCAGCTACAAGACATTCTCAAAGACACTTTCGTTAATTTGATGATACTCCAAAGACCAGATTGCAGTCTGCCACTCCGCGCTTTCGACCAAATCCAACTCGTTTTCTTCTTACGAGAAAAGTCTGCCGACTTATACGGGCGCGTTGCATCACATCGTTTCTCGTTTTCTCCGCTGCCGTGGCGCTAGTTCGCGGCAATAATGCCGTCATTCAGCCAACCGATACTGAATCGCACATTGTAACGGACTTTCAAGATACTCGTGGGAATGAAAAAAATGTTACAGAAAAGCTAGAAGAACATTCAAGTATATAAATGTCATTGAAAGAAGTCCGGAAAACGATTGAATTAAACTTAAAAGTACATTTAAGACGTTAAATAAATGTTGTACAAGAAAAGGAGAATTTTTGTCCCGCAATTTGTTATAAAAAATGAAGAGTAAAATGAAGAAAAGTTGAATTGTCAACTTTCCGCCCTACTTGCGTAATATAATATTGTCTTGCATGAAAAAGATAATGACTTTTGGTGAGACTATAATAAAATTCCGTCAATGCAGCAAATAAGTCGGTTGGAAGCTTAGAGCAATGAGAGATGAGAATTGCAGATCGACGGTCCGTGGAAAAATTAATTAAAGTTATCCAAGTGCACGAAATCGCAATTACTGATGTTCGGCTATGCGATTTTAATAATGGCCGTTGCTTATTGAATGTCACTGCCTGCGTTTATTCAGAAATCAAAATGGTATTACCGGCAATTTATTTTAGTCCTGATTTTGATGAAGAAAAAAATAGACGTTTTGCAATGAAAAAGGACTATTTTTTGTTCCGTAAAAAAATGCAGCTTCAGTGTTCAAAGTTATCAATATTTCGAGAATTATTTTTACGAAATAATTTTCTTTGATTAAAAAAAGTCAAATAAAATGCTTAAAAATGTCATTACTTTATTTTGAAAAAATAAAATAGTATAATAAAATCAACTTAAAACGTGAAATAGTTAAAATTACACTAAATAACTATTTGCACTTTATGAAACGTAAAAAAAATTTAAAACCTTTCGATCTGCCCAAAAATATGAAAAGTTTTCATTAAAATCGTACATTTTTGGTCAAAAATTTGCGTTCATCCTACATGAGCTAACTTCAAATGAAGTGTCCAGATTGATATTAAAAAGCAAAGTTTTTTTTTTCGTTTTATTCTTTTTTTGACATTCAGGTATATTTGTCCTTAAATTGCGATTGGTTTTGATTGGATTTGAAAATAAAGATCCAAGTTGGTTGATGAAAAATTCGTTGAGCCAGATGGCTGACTTTTCTTGATTACATTTCGTAGCAGGGCACCAGTCCTGGACGATGTCTTGTATGAATCCAGCGCTTAATTCCGGGAGCAATTCGTTTCGGGTTCGTACCATGGGGATTACCGCGGATCTGATGAGTTTCTGGGTAGGGTCTCGACGGCCTTTGGTAATACTCGGAACTGGACGGCTTTAGTAGGATGAAGTACACGGCGAACGTCGACGTGCACAGAGAGGAGGCGTGTGTGAGCAAGACAGAGCGAGTCGTGGAGGAGGCGCAACGAGGTCAGAAGATGAGTCGGGTCAGCGTCAGCGGAGTGTATAATTGGCTTGATTGTCGGCTTCTAATCCGCCTCTCCCACTGTCCACTGCTATCGAGTACACTAAATACGACTACGTACCCGAATAAGTCATGAACACGCTGAAATTAATGCACACCCCGCGCACCCTCCAAACACTCGTGACATTCAATATGCCGACGTCTTCCTGATCAATATTTACCAACTGCTCGGGAGACGTTCATTTTCTATCTACATTTTAATTTTCCTAAATACCAACGACTTTTGCCTAAGAATATAATTTACATCATTCTTTTATCATACTGTCATACATTCCAAAATAGACAATTTTCATTAGATCATCATTAAATGGTAAATGAGTGATTCAAATATTTAGTTATTCTTTGTAAATTATTTCTTATTAAAAAAAATGTGGAGAAATTAATGAAGTGACATTTGTGTTGATGTTAGAAAATAAAAGTCAACATTTAATAATAAGCGAATTGTTAGAAGAGAATTGTACGCGGCTTATTAAGAATCACGGAATTTTCGTGCTCGCGCAAATGAGTCGGCGAGCGCGCGCGCGTCGAAGAAATAAATTAAGATATTATAGTTAATGAACAGGCGCTTGTGTACATCTGCTCCACTCGTATTATGCGATGTCGTTACATTGTCGGTAACAGTTGTTGGCAGCCCACCAGCATACATATCATTGGGAAAAATAAAATTTAGATTAAGACCTTCGCATTTTTCCTTGCCTTAGACTATGCCCAAAATGACACTTTGATGGCTTGTTCAGCACGGAATTTTACATTGAACTTGTACAATGTAATTTTAAAATAAAAAATTATTGCAATCAGTTTTTGTGTTAAGAATTATATTTGCAAATTGTTTAAATTTTTCACAAGAATATTCTTACAAATTACTTACTCTTTTACGATTCTTGTATAATAATAATAGGTTTAGAAAAAAAAATTATAATTTCTATTGTATGCATGAAAGAATGATATACTGATTCAATTTATTACCTAGAAAAACTATATTAATTTGACGTATTTTGCATTTTAAAATATAGTTGAATAAATGATTGCGTATTTTTAATCTCAAAAATTTAATTAAATCATTAATATTGATTGCTTATAAGACTCTTAAATTAATGAAAAATGAATTGTGATTGTGAAAGCAAATAAATCATAAATAATTAGCGTGAAGATGAACGAAAGTGCGTGAAAAGTAAGTTGGCGAATGAAGATGGCTAATGGCGCGCGAACGGGGCGCGATTCCGTTGAAATGGCCTCGTTAATGGCACTTTGGAATCACTCGGCGCCGATACGCATTTATCTCTAATCCTGTATTTCATCGCGTGATTTGATGAAACTGATCTCCGCCGGTTAACGTGCTGTTCCGGTATGGCGAGCCGGAACGCGACCGGAAGAAGAATTTGGCGAGCGCATCATCAGCTTTTCTCTCTTTCTCTCTCGTTCTTGCTCTCTCTCTCGCTCTCTCATTCCCCGCGTCCCCGCCGCCTTCGAAGACGAATAGCGGCAATAAAACAAACGGCTACGGAGTACGCGGCCGTAATGTGTGGCCGTTATAAACGTTTTGGTTGTTACGTTGACGTCGACTCTGGATAACTGGCTTGGCACCAACTGCGGCCCCAACTACGACGATGCTATCTGCCATCTACGTGACAATAAATATTCGCCCGAACATGCCACGTGGCAGTCGTCATTGCGCACTTTGTCAACGCCGATTTTTGCAAAATATCATTCTCGGTTCCGGCATAGACGTATCTGTTTTCGACGTGCACGGAAAAACGTGCGCTAACCCCCCCCCCCCCCCA
>JABFPJ010002859.1:0-17979 GCA_022817425.1 Gryon sp. ZL-2020
CTAACACTAACACTAACACTAACACTAACACTAACACTAACACAAACACAAACACCAACATCAACACTAACACTAACACTAACACTAAAACTAACACTAAAACTAAAACTAACACCAACACTAATACTAACGCTAACACTAAAACTAACACCAACACTAATACTAACGCTAACACTATATCTAACACTAACACCAACACTAATACTAACGCTAACACTAAAACTAAAACACCAACACAAACACCAACACTAACACTAGCACTAACACTAAAACTAAAACTAACACCCACAGAAACACTAAATTTTATTTTTTTTATAATGAAAAAAAATTTCTTTTGATAAAGAATAGCTCGGATAATCGATTTGATTATTTATTTTTCGAATGCATTAATTTTGCTTCTTTCTCTCCTCTTTTTCGAATCAAAGAAGAAAGTTATAAAATAGACGACTTTTCTGGGACAAAACGTGCGAAGCATTCGCGAACACGAATTGTGGAAAAAGCATTTGAATGAACAGAAACGAGTGGCGACTTTCAGTCGGAAATACTATGCGAGAGAGTTTTGTTTTTGTTTGAGCATTTTATTGTGCCGTACTTTGTCAGAACGAAATCATCGGTGCAATGGGAGTTCTGATTGAATGCCCTTTTATTGGCTCGTTGCTTACTACTTTGTCAATTTTTCCACTTAACTTCGTTATGGTTTTTCATGCTTCTCTGTTTTTAAGGGGTTTGCAGCTTCAATTTATTTTAAAAATTGCACTAGATTTTTTGTATTGTATCTTGTTGAAGAATAACGACAAGTGTTCCACAAGTAATTGCACCTTTTTTTATAATATTTTAATTTCAACGACTGTGTCGAGTTAGTAACAAGTTAACGTTGAAATTAGCTGACACAATGTTTACTTTACAACAAAAAAATTAAATGGTTTCTGAAATGAGTCGCGTAATTTTTAAGTTAAATAATATTTTACGACAGTGAATGAAAAACATTAATTAACAAGAATTACTTTTTAATTTTTAATTATTTTTCTTGTTGAAATCCAACTTCTGGTTTCTTTAATTACATTTTTAAAGAATACTTAAAAATTAAAAAATCCATAATTATATCATGAAATATTATAACTGTTTAATTTCTTTTAGCAAGTAAAAAACTGCATCTACGAGTTGAAAAGAGGTAAAAAGTATCCTAAGAAATGAAAAAAAAGAGCAACAACAAATGAAAGTTTTTTGTCTACGAGCGGCTTATAAGTAAGCCATCTTGACTTTCATTAAAAAAAGCACTTTGTACGTCTGAAACTCGAAATGTATTCATACGTCGAAAATGTAGAATAATTGAATGCAAACTATCGTTTCTCAAAAGAATCAGTATTAATGATTACGTTCGAAATCGGTTGGGCAACAAAAAATTGCCCGTAAAAACATCGAACATTTGAGAGATATGTGATTGAGACTCGGACTGCTTATTAACATTGCTCCTCAAAGCTTTGACCCGAAAGGTTAAAACGCTTGTAACGACGAAGTGGGTCGGAGACACCTTTGTATCCTTCATTATCGGGTGGCTTATCCCCCTGCCCCCGACAACCAATCAAGTATCGAACCAATCAAAAAATGGCTTGGAATTTTTTTGATTGTTTCATTTTCGAGAAATTTCCAGAACTCCGTTGAATTGTGAAAACAGTTTTAAAAGGTTCCGGAAATTCGTACAAGAAAAATGAAATGGGATATTAAAGGGTCGAAGTTCAAAGGTCACGTGATGTTACTTTTTTTAAGTAACGAAATTGCCAGATGGGAAAATGATAAGAATATGTTGACTTAAAAAGGAAGTTTGGATATAAAAATTAAATAAAAAAGCATATAGAAAATGTGGTTATTTTTAAACAATTTTTCTTCATTTATTTTTCAACTTTTTTGCAAAAAAAGTTACTTTTTTTATAACTTTTTAAAACTTTAAAAAAAAAGAAGAACATTTAAAAATGCATTGCAATGAACCTCTTTTCTCTAATTATCATCACTTAATTTAATTTCCCAAAGTCCAACTTGAATGTTCGCATTCGCATCATGTAAATATAAGTGGTCTGGCTTTTGAATTAGGCAATCGTTCTGAATTCGTAGCCTGCGACGAGAAAATTTCGAGCTCGGTGCAATGAATATTCGAGGCGATACGAAATCATCCCTCGCGGGTGCGCACGAAAAGCTCTCCGGGTAATTACAGTAAGTTGGAATATGTTGAATTCTCATACACAGTCAGAGTTCAATATATAAGTTCGTTTTTTCACACATAATGCGGACGAAGTTCAATCTCGGTTGGCCGTGAACGTGACTACACCGGAAGTGGGTCAAAACGCATTGAACGTATTTTCACGACTTTGACATTTCGCTCACGAATACTTTCGGTGAAAGAGAGACAGACGATAGAGAAACGTGGATAACGATCATGGGTTATTTAGTTACAATTAATTGTCCTTTCAATAAGGCTAACGATTATTCAGCGTCGATGAAAATGTCGATACAACATTTTCCAGTGAAAGAAGTTAACGTACTGACAAATGTCTCGATATTTTCCGAATTTTATTACTGTTATTTTCGAGAAACAATATATGTAATTTTGCGAAGTCTTTGAAAGGAGAAAAATAATGGGAGGGAAGGGGACAAAAAAGAAATTTACTGATTGTCGATAAGTATTGGCAAAGGTGTTATTAAGTATGATTGATTTTGATTGAAATTTAATTATAGAAATTATTGCTGTAGATGATAATCGGCATTTTAATTTGGTTTATTGAAGTGTTTAATGATTATTAATTGATATTTGCGATTAGATTATTGACGACTGTATTAAGGAAATGAAATATAGAAATATGACGTATGTAATTATGTTCATTCATAGAATTTATTATTAGGTTTTGAAAATATATTGAACAAAAAAATAATACACTATCTTAATCGACTCTTGATAGTTGTTTATACTATTTAGATAATTGCAAAGCGACGTAAACAAACTCAAGTAAATAAAGCAATGTAAACAATTAATATAAATAAAACAAAGTTAAAAAAGCAAAATAAACAAGACAATGTAAACAAAGTAATGTAAACAAAGTATTTAAGTAAATAAAGATAAGTGAAAAAGAAAAATAAACAAAAGAAAGTAAACAAAGCAATGTAAACAAAACATTTAAGTAAATACACGGAAGAAAGTAACTCATTAAAAATTACTATGTATCCGAGTAAAACTTGTGACGGTAATGTCGTTTTCGTGATAATTGATAGATTTTGATTAAAATTTGCCTAATTTTGATGAATTTTTACTAAGTTAGTAGTAATTTTTACAAATATTTGATGAATTTTTACTAAGTCTCATTGTAAATATTATGTGAAAGTAAATTTCACGCCTTGATAGTTTAAGTAACATAACAAGCCTTTTAACGACAGTCGGACGAATAGCCGCGAGGTTAAAGTACGACGGCTTATTAAGAAACAGCGGCAGGTACAGAGTTCGAAACTCGGAGAGGGATTTTTTTATAATGTTAAAATTATTTTATTAAGTTAAAAAGTAAAATTTATTAAATGCATTTACCGTCACAAGTTTACTCGGATACATAGTAATTTTTAATGAGTTATTTTCTTCCGTGTAAAATTAAGTGAATATAGAAAAATAAATAAAGTTAAACAAGGAAAATAAAGAAGACAATGTAAACAAAGTAATGTAAACAAAATATTTAAGTAAATAAAGTTAAATGAAAAGGAAAAATAAACAAAACAAAGTAAACAAAGCGATGTAAACAAAACATTTAAGTAAATAAAATTAAGTGAATATAGCAAAATAAATAAAGTTAAAAAAGCAAAATAAACAAAACAAAGTAAACAAAGTAATGTAAACAAAATATTTAGATAAATAAAGTTGAGTGAAAAAGAAAAATAAACAAAACAAAGTAAACAAAGCAATGTAAACAAACATTTAAGTGAATATAGCAAAATAAATAAAGTAAAGTAAAAATAGTTATTTTGAATATCCAGACAATCAGTGTAACTATTTATTTTTCTCGGTGTAAATGTATTCATACTCTATTTTATACTTTCGACTTATAGTTTTATTCACTTATAAATAAATAATTATCTTTTTTCTCAATTTATTTGTTATCTGAAGAGAAATTGAGAAAAAATGAAGATTCAAAAATAAGAATAAGCAAAAGGCTTATAATCAATTGGAAACTTAGTTAATTAAAAAAATAGTATAATATTTCGTCAATTCATCAGAATAGATAAAAAAGAAGATATTTTGCAGTTAAAGAGAGATATTAATGAAATAAGCGGCGATCGCTTTCATCGAAGTCACCATTTCAATAGCAATTTCATTTGCAAGATAAACACATCAATTCAAGCTTGACCGCATATTTGCTTAAACACGGTGCATTCTAATTCCAGTTTGGGTTTGTCAAAGGAAGATTTCCGAGCAGGTGAATTCGCTCGTAAAGACAAATACGACGATCTCTGACCGTTTTGTGTCGTCGTGACTGTTGCGATCAAGTAGGTCAAAACCTGTGCCCGGATAATATCGTGCGAACTCCTCCGTATTGGCCCGATGAAAGTTCGTATTTCGCGGATTCGCAGACGAGAAAACGCTTTATTTATGCCGTACGATTCTTCCGTGAACATCTCGTTACAAAGTCGCGTGAGACGGCAATGCAAGTTATGCTATTCCGTTTATCTTCGACCATTAAGTACTGCCCAATTTTCTTTTCATCAGCATACGATTATTCAATATCATTTCACTTGCAATCTAATCGGAAAGAAATTTTATTTTTTTCAATTACAGGATTGAAGTATTGGAGATTGTGAATATTGTAATTGACGAATTAATGTTTGCTATGGTCAGATTCACTATATCAAAAATACACTGACAATCATAGATCTTGCATTTTTACTCTTTTAAATAGCATTCTGAATCCATCGACAAAAAAATCATCAATTTTGCTGTGAAAAACAGTAAAAATGAAAGTTATTTTAGTAAATATTTACGTTATTTTCTTCATAAATTATTGTTCTTAACAGTAAAATTGGAAGGTTTTTTGCCGATGGATTCAGAATGCTATTAAAAACAGTAAAAATTCAATTGAAAATTGTACATTTTCAGGTTTTATGATTGTCAGTGTAATCAACATAATTATATAAAATTTATTAAATACTCATTTTTACTATCATTTTTAGTTAAATCTTTAATCCAGATTGACCCAAAAACTGTAGAAACCAAATAATTAAAAAAATAATTTAAAAAATATATAAAAGAAAGTAAATCTTGATTGTTAAAGTTTTAATCTTTACAGACACATTGGAACGAAAAGAGACAATAGCTGGAATTTTATTTGTCCAAAAGAAATGTGCTATTGTTTTTTGTCGATTTATACAATCTTTTTCGTTTTCAAACTTTTTTAGTTGAAGATTAGAAAACATGTGCATTTTTGTCTTGAATGAAAAAGTTGAAAAATATTAATTTGAAAAATAAGTATTAGTTTTCTAAACTCAAATGCCAAACACACTTTGCATTATTTTAAATCATATATTTTTCTCTAAAAGATTTAAAAAAGCTAATTTCTATTTATTCGTTTTATTAACGATAAATATCAGAATCGATTAAATAAATTATGACTCGTTGCGGTGGTGCAAATTTTACAGTAAAATAACTCGAACCGCACTCAGCTTTTCATTTATTCATCTCCTTTTATCGATCAAATCAAACACAATAAAATAAATTTTAAAAAATGCATCCAACTTAAATAAGAAAATGAGTTATTCACCATATCCTTACAAAATTGATTTGCATTGTGTTTTCACGAAATTACAAGAGTTATTGATTGGTTCATAATAACGTTGAATTGCAAATTATTGTACATTTCTCATCATTATACAATTGAACATTTTTGCTCAATACATTCATTTTTCATTCGACAAAATAGTTGTAGCAAATCATGATTTATCGTCAAAAGTGCGAAAAAAGTATTTGAATGATATTTGCATGCACCTTGTAATAATATCAAGTTTTCACCGAAATTAATGTATTTCGCATAAGGGACATGACTGCGTGGGTTTATGGGACAATTGAAGGCCAAACCTTGACCCTGGTCGTGACGACGAGAAACTGGGTCACAACCTGCGCTTTCCCCATCAAACGCTTCATTGTCTGGATCTTACGAAGGAACGCAGTTACACTGCAGATGAAAAATATATCTATATTTTTTCGCGTGTATCTGAAAAAAAAATACAAATTACGAAAACTTTCAATGGTTTGTTCATAGCTGTGATTGTTCAGGCAGTTACTTGCTATTGTAATTTATCATTTTCTCGCAATTCAATGAGAATCAAATCCGCATTCTAACGCGCTGAGATTTGATGAAATGAGATTGTACTTTCTTTCGTGAAACAAATCATGAACGAAATAACGTTTTAAGGCAAAGGCGAAGTACTGCTGTCATGAAGTTAGTGTCTTTTGTTATAATAATAATATATAACAATAAATTAGTATCACTGCTAGAAAAGCCATCTTAAACAGTATTATATTAAGACATTTAAGTGTGAATTTCAGATGTAAAAAATTGATACAGTCGGAATCTGTAAATTTAAGTGTCAGATGTATTTATTACTGTCAGACAAAAACATTTTAGGTTAGGAAATAGTGTCTGAAATTCATTCCTAAAAAGTTTAAATTTAATACCAAAAACCGAATTCAGTTTTTAATATTAAAACTTTAAATGTGTCTTAAAAACTGGGACAAAATCGGTCTTAATTTAAGATGTTTTTTTCCGGCAGTGATAATACTAATTTTTCTCACTTTTTTTTCTCACTTCATAAACGAAAATAACTTATTATATAAATCAAAAAGTAATTTACAAAAAATTGAAAAAATGGCGCTCTGTTTTTTAAACGTAATTTAAATTGTTCATTTAATTTTAATTTAAGAAGTCTGTAATGTCGGTAATGTTAGCCATCATCTTAAAAGATTCAATGGAATCAATATAATTTTTGTTTGATTTAATTGTATTTCTTAATTTAAAATGAAGAATCACAAAATGTGAATGTTTAAATTAAACTTTAATACATGCATCAATCCAGATAATTTAATGTAATATTTTTCAAAAAGAAAAAAGCGTAAGAAAGAAATTAAATGAAGCAAATAAATGCTTGATTTGATTGTCATTTCATAATGAATAAATAATAATTACCGAATGTCAAATATAATTTATCTCTGAAAATTGATTAAATATGTATCCACTTTTATTGAAATTATTGTTCTGGTGCATTATTAATAGAAAACAATAGAAATGTCAAAGCAGAACCAACCCAAAGTGATAAAAGCACTTTGAATTAACGTAATCATAAAATGCTCTCCATTTAATGTTTTATCTATACAAATAAATTCAAATCACATATTCATATGTACAATACAAATGAAATGGGCTTTGCTGAAATATGCAAATGGCCGAGCAAATTCAGATGTTCATGCAAACACAAATTCGCACATAAAAGCCAAAGAAATATTCGCTTTATCTCTTCTTCCACGCAAAGAAAAAAAGATTCTATTAATTATCCGAATCATTTTGATAATTTATCTTACTTAAATCGCTTTATATATTCTCGAGTAAAATTTATTCTCTGTTTTTCTTTCATTTTTATTTCTTTGATTAATGGCATATATATCACGAATATAAGTAAAAGTTTGTCTCGAATATGAAGTAAAAAAATTCAATTAACGTTTATTCAATTCTCACTTTTCAGAAGATGAGGAGAGAAAAAAAAACGGAAATATTATATTCGTTCCACTTATCAAATAATTTGTCGAAGTTAATGATTGATGTGCGATAAAAGGCCACACACCTTTGACTTTCGTTCGAGGTATTTAACTTTTTTTTTCGTTAACATCATTCTTTTGTTGTTTGTGATTCAACCTGAAAACTTGAAAGAATAAATAATTGAGCTTTTATCTAAAATTGCGATGATTTATATGAAATAATAATTTAATCATGATTTATTATTAGTAATTTTTAAAAGTATCTAAATTAGCTACACTGAAAAAAATGGACAATCAAAAGTGTCAATTTGGTAACGTTTGAAGAAATAATGAATATCAGCATTTAGATGAGACTTTGCGTGTAAAAATGTATTTTTTTGAGTGTTGCTTCTTGAGTGACAATAAAAAAAGAGAAAGAAAATGACAGGGAAAAAACTTGCTGTATAAATAAAACATGAAATTCCATAAGACTAAGAAAAACCACCGCATGGTAATGATTCATATAAAAAGGCACATCAATCAATTGTACCGTAAGATCCGCGATCGTACATAAATAACAATTACGCGTGAAAAAATTCTACTTGCACACGATCACTGGCCGTATCCCGGTTATTTAGCAAAAACTATCAAGAGTGTGAAAATTATTGTGATTAATCGCACGCGATTAATTAGTCGGTTGTGATTTGGATGATGCGTTTATGTCGTTTTTTTCCCTTTTTATGTATTTTGTGTATTTTGTGAAACACGAATATTTTATGCCTGAAAAAATAAAAAAAATAGAAGTATGAAATATTTTTCCAAATTTTTCTTTTTTCAATCATTGAAAAGTTTCAAATTAAAATATAAAACTGAAATATCATTTTCATATACGTTTTATTTTTAATCTCAAACTGAAATATTATCTTCAACAATTTTTATTTGCAAACACGATCCAATTTATAAGACAATCTGCCTTTCTTGATTTTTATTTTGACTCAAAATTTAGTTACTATAACCAGAGAGAAACATTAACTTCATAATTTTTTTCTCTGCAAAGACTTTGTATAAACTTTTTAACAATCTTTATTGCTTAATTAAAGTATACGTCAACGTATTATATATTTTAATATTCTATGTAATTAAACTGCAATTTGTTTCATAATAAAAAAGCAACAACAATAAAAGAAAGACGTAAAATTGTCATAGCATTGAAACAGTTACAGTCATAAATCCGTATTAATGTTGCTAAAATAGCATTAATATTAAGATTACTTCACAAAAGTTTATTAAAAAGAGTAATTAATGCATCGAAGTAATTACTTTGTTATGTCCTTCTGTTTATTACATTTACCTAAAATGTAAAAAGAGTAATTAAAACTGTAAAAATTTTGGTTCAACAATTACATGAACATTAATAATATAAATAAATAACAGCTTTTCATACATAAATATCAAATAAATTTACTTTTTATAGCAAACTATGATGTTTTGAACATCGTTCATTCATATTTTATGCTCGAAGTAAAAGTTCTAATCCACCGAAACTAATTTTTGCGACACAGTGAAATGGAGTTATTGATCGTTGAAGCACAATAAAAAAATGTCTGGGAAAAGAGTGTGTGGCGTGCTGCTGAGTGCACTTCGGGGTCAGTGGAACCTTTTTAAAATGAAAACACCTGACGTATACGCGAGCATCTAATGTAATGTGACGACCAATAATTCTTAGCTTGATAAAAGGAGGCGAAACACACCGGGGCGTCCCAGGGAAAGGATCAATCGCGACTCTGCGAATGGAGAAAGGCCAAACTCTGACCCTGACCGTGCTCCAACTAATGAAACTGATCGCCGCATATATGAAGGCAATGCGTAAATGTACATTTTATATATAACATAAATAAACTCACATAACTAATAAATTTAACAAAACAAGAAAAAGTAAAAACAAATTAAAAAATTTAAAAAAAAGCAAAAACGTTTTTTAAAACGAAGTAAAATAAAAGAACTAAGATATTTATGAACATTTAAAAAACTAAGTAAACTAAGGAAAGTAAAAAGGAAATTTAAAAAAACTAAGAAAATCAGAAAAACTAAAAAAACAAGAAAACTAAGAAATCTTTAAACATTTCAAAAATTAAGAAAATGAATTAAAACATTGCGAAAATTTAAAAAAATCATAAAAATTAAGAAAATTAATAACATAAATGTTCTATAATAAAGATCACATTTTGAATAATTAAAAGATTAAAAAATTTTAAATTTAAATTTAAGTTTAAATTAAAATTAAAATTAAAATTTAAATTAAAATTTAAATTAAAATTTAAATTAAAAAATTATACCCAAGAAGTACACGCCATAAGCTTAAAATTAGAATAAATTAAGCCATCAAGTATTTTATGATACTTATCATTTTCGATTGAGATACTTATTCACACCATAAAGTATTTCAGTTTGACTGCGAGAAAAACGTGGAATTTACACGGAGAATGTTAATGCATGTACAAGCATATAAATTTCATCCACAGATGAGAAAATATCTCATACAATCAAGATATAAATTTCGTCACATATCATTTTGGCTTATTTCCGTCTGCTTTTGATAGATACGCCCTATTTGAAATTAGATCTCCAAAGATTATTATTAAGGATTGTAAAGTATATCTCGCATTCAATATAAATTTCGGGATTATTGCAAAATATAAATGTTACAATGAAAACGCTACAAACGACATTTATCACGGAATGAATGTAGATTGTAAATTGGAATTTAGAAGCAATTACTCAATCCGTTTGCAATTTCAAATTAAGTCTTGCATTTATATTGAAAGTTATTAAATTATCCATTATTAATTGAAACATTAACACAGAGTGAAAATAAAAAGCGCTTTTTCTTCGTTTATATTAAGTTTCAAAATTTAAGTTTTTCTTCGTCGATTCATTAGTGAAACATTTAAGTTGATAAATGAGACAACATTAATCTTGTACGAAAATTTCTCGGAAAATAATTCTCACACGCAAATGAACAAATGATTAGATTTGCAAAACGGTGAAAAGAATCCAAATGAAAAGGCACATTTTCCCACGCAAATTTATGTATGTACAATAATTTTGGATCGCTTGGGAAATAATGCTGACGAAATTCACCGCAAGGTGAAAATACGTGTGCGCTTAATCGCAATCGCGTCGTTTATAACAATTCTAGGCGCCGTAAAATAATGTCAAAGCATTTTGCTGCGAATGTTTTGCGACATGAAAAGCGATAAATAAATGTTTTACATGAATTCGTGTAATCTGCACACATAAACTAGTTGAACTGGTCGTCCTCTTTAGTATAGTGGCGCAGCTACCTCTCATCTGGCATATTTCCGATGTCTCGAGTACATATTTTCTGCACAAGTGGAAAGTGACAAATGAACGAAATTGCGCTTAACGATGTTAGAGAGAACTCACTTTGATCATATTGTAGTTTCATTTTCACAAATCATAGCTTTAAAACTATATTTACAAATATTTAAACAATTCATGTTTATGAAATATTATGCAAAATATAAATTAAAGTCAATTAATTACTTTTTTATACAAAATATGCCATATTTTAAATTTGAAAATTGAAAATATTTTAATTTTGCCACACATTTTCTATTTTACTATAAAACTTTCTGATGATTTTTTAAGGTTATAAAAAATTTTCATTTTTTTACAAGAATTTGAATTTTTAATTTTTAATTTTAAATAAATAAATAATATAAATAAAAAAAATAAAAATAAATAAATAAAATAAATAATAAATTAATTTTTGATTTTCACTAAATTTAGATTTTTCATTAAATTTCAATTTGCTATAAAATTTCAATTAATATACAATTTTACAAACAATAAATAATGACAGTGTTAAAACAATTGGATTTAACAAAAACTTTCATTATGGTTTCTCAGACAAAAGTTTCGTGGAAATCCAAGAAATTAACCGCAATTACCCCTTTGAGGCTTTGCAAAGTTTAAGTGACTGATAATACTTTGCTTGAAAAAGAAACGAATCATTCGTCGAAAAAAATATAATGCTTAACTGTGTTACTATTCTATTTAAATGATACAAACTATGCAGTGAATGTCTCGTGTCCTTTTTTCAGCCAAGTAGCACACACGTTAAAATCGAAATTTATACGCGCATTCGTATGGCACTTTAGATGGTGGACACATTTCCATACTGGATTTATGGTTATTGTAATCATATTATCGCGCATTTTATTGTTATTTAATAGGTTTAAGAAATATTCTAGTCTCGAGGGAAAGTTGGATTTACGAGAAATTGCGCTTACCGATAATTTAAATATTTTGTTGTAATAAAAAATAGTTCATCCAAAGATAAGATAAAATTTGTCGATAAATGATTTGTTCAAGAAATAAAATCGGTTTATTTATAACTGAATCTGAGCGAAACTTTGATTTGATAGACTTTTTTAATAAAAAAAATGACACCTTTAACTGCGCCCAGAATAATTTCAAACTTTGAAATGAAATAACAAACCATTTTGTCTGACTGAACTTGTCAAACTTCTGGTCACGTTTTGATCAACTTTTTTACTTAATACGGGATATTATTAGAAAAAGTTGAGCTATAATAAGTAATTATAATATATATAACTCTTCCATATTTGAATATATGATTAAAGTTATTCTGTGAAAGATTTAAACAAGTTTTCTAGTACAAAATAACTTAATACAAAATTGTAGGGTAAAATTTCGCGGAAGAAGAAAAATGAAAAATGAAAATCTTATAACAAGAAAATGATATCTCCAAGCAATTGTTGCAGCGGGTGGCGAAGCAGATTATCGCTAAACGACTTTCTTTCTCGCATGACACGAGTCAGTTTGGTTTCAATTGATGTTATGATAAACGATGCAGTTCTCTCGGAATATCCCGCAGTAATATAAACAAGAATACAATATGAAACGTACAAATAACAGCGCGTGCATAAAAAATTACACGGACCTAAATTCCAACATACATAATCGGTCTATACTCATACACACACACACGTGATAAATTTCCCACGCCACACTGGAGATACCCGGCCAGAAAAGTCCCCATTACAAAGATCTTCTGCATCGCAAAAGTGTCCGGCCAATTAACCCAATTATAATTGCAAATTATAATATGGAACAAAAATTATTGATTATGCGATTGGTTCTCACGATTATTGCCATATCATTTTGCAAAATGGATCCTTTGACTTTCCACGTGTAATAAATGACCTTTCGGTGCCCCTTTCTCAGTTGCTGTCATTATCAAATGGGTCCCACAAATTCGCTATTTATTACGGTCAAGAGTCTTAGTCGGCCTTTGGGCGTGTAATTATTTGATATCGTAGACCAAAACACCCAACCGGCTCGTGTTTCGTGACTTGGCTTACGCAGAAAGAAAGAAACAAAAAAGAAAGAGACAGACAGAGAGAGAGAAAAAAGTTAAAGTCGTGGCTTTCACCAAAGCCACTTAACCCGGTCCAGTAACATCCATCCGCCCATGACATCTCGCCAATAACCGCGAAACAGTCACCAGGCGCGTCTGACCATGGAACAAAAGTCGATTGTCATTCATGCGACACGATATAACTACTGTTTGACTTTGGCGAGACTCTCATTCGGCATGCGAGACGTCTGCCAGAGAAGAGATGATGTTAATTAATGACCAACCCACGGGTGGAAAATACGCCAGTAAAGTCTTTTTCGTCGGACTCGATTTTGTTAATGTAATTTGTTCAAGTACGTGAGTCGGATTTAAAATCAAGCTTTATTTTCAACTGCGATGAATTTGCTGGAGAACAAATTCGCAATTCAACGTTGTTGTTTTAGTGAAAAGTTTCTTGGGTTGTGGGAGAAAAGCAGCTTCAATTTTGCAAAATTTGATTTGTATTATTTGTGTTCTTTTTTATAATTTGTATTTATAATATTGGTTTTTATTATCCTTCCACTTGTTTCTATATATTTTTTAAAATGATCAAGTGATAAAGAAAATATTTGAATGATTCAGCATCATTAAAGTGTATGTTAAGTTTACATTGTGAAAGATAGAAATATTCAGTTTATATTTGTAGAGAAGGAGAATAAAAACAAACTAAGGTTTCAAATGTTCGTAATGTAAACAAAGGTAAAGCATTTAGTCTTCCTTTGTTTGTTTATATTTTGTGTTTATATAATATCGACACCTCAAATGAAGAATAGGACATTTCGAAATGTTCAATGATAAAATACATATACAAATTTGAAACGTCCTGTTCTTCATCTGAGGTGTAATGTTTTGGCAACAGCGCATTTTACGTATTTGAGGTGGGGGAAGGGAGAAAGTATTTTTGGATCTGCAATATTGTATTAGCAGTTGAAGTGTTAGAAAATGCATATATTTAAGGAGATTCACTCGAGTGGTGAGGAAGTAAGGGGATTTATAAGATGTCTAACCTAACCAATCACTGGACAGTTCAAAATTCAATTTTTGATTGGTTTATTTAAATTCAGTGCGCTCCACTGAACAATAATATTGCTCGTAAGTTAAAAAAATTGGAATTTTATTGCTATTGTTGCTTTTTTATGTTGAAAAACGGCATTTGTTCGTATCTGAAAAGAGACAAGAAAAGTACAAAAAAACGGTCGTTTTTTTGTACTTGGCCAGAGACACTACCGTGTCTCTTGATTTATACAAAAAGCAACTTTTATTTAATAATTATAACAAATAGGACGATCAAATGTAACGTTGATAAAGTATTAGTCTATTGAAACATTTAATATTTTATTTAAAAAGTTTTATATTTTTCTAATATTTTAGAATTATTTTTAATATGAAGCATTAATATATTAGAGCCATGTATGTAAAAAAATTGTATGTTAAAAAAAGTAAAAAATGTAATTTTTTCTCTTTCTTTTTGTAAAAACAATATTGTGAACAATTCTGCACAAAATTATTCTGCAATTATTTTGTATTTAAAATTAACATACTGGCAAATTCTATAATTTTATTAGTTTTTTTTCAAAAGTCGAGTGAATCTCCTTTATAAATTACTAACAATCATCAAAACAATCAAACTTAAAAAAATATTCTACAATATATCATGTCATTCTTTGCTTCTGGGAAAATATTATGGTTAAAAATATCACTTTTTAATGTAAAAACTTTTGGCTCAGTAACCTCCCACGTTTTTTTAAAAAATTATGGAAAATAGAAGAAACGATGAAGTTTACTCACCCAAAATAATATTCTTCCAGAATCAAAGAATTACATGATACATTTTTTAAGAATATTTAAATCAATATCAAAAAATTGTAGTTTAAACAAACTCTAACTCCGGTATAGCAGACTCTATAAGTAACCTTATAAACCAAAACAATCATCAAGAGTTCTAGTTTAGTCTTCTTTTTGTTTTGATGTTTACATACAGAAAGTTAAAGTCATTCCGGCATTGTTTTCGCTCTACACAACAAAAACTATAGATTTATTCTTATAGTAAAGAAAAATTAATACAAAAGTAGTTTAATATATTATAGCCTAAATTTCGATGTTTATAAGTTTATAAGAATTTTAAGATAATTTATTTAAACTAATTTTTAGTCAAGACTTCATGGATTATCCCTAAAGTTTGACTAAATGGCAGTTATGTGGCTACCCATTAACACCAAAACATTCAAATAAAAAACATAAACAAACTTCACTTTTAAATACACATGCCTCTTACAAATAATAAGTCTAAATACTCGACTTCCTCATAATGCAACAATTTGGGACCGGAAACAATCTCTTATTGCAACCATACCAATCAACAGTTTAATTTGATCACTTTCAGTAATGCCAACGTAAAAAAACTTAAATTGAGGTTATGTTTTTATTCTAAACTACGTTATCCTTGACTTTTTATGTTTTATTATATAGAATAACATACCAAATTGTTTAAAAGGGATTAAAGAAGTTAAAAATTAAATATTATTATCTGAAAAAAAATAAATAATTTGAACTCCATTATTTTGAATTTCGCGCCAAAATTATCTCCACTCCATTCGTTGCATTACCAGAACAGATTTCGTTGCAATATTAGGTGTTGCAATAAAAGGAAGTCGAGTGTAGTTTTTTCAGTGTAGTATTATAGTTTTCAGTGACAACGTGGCATTAAATGCTACGATGATATTATACATTTTTTTTTCTAATTAATATTAGAAAAAAACAACATTGACATTCCATTGCAGAAAATTAAGTAAGTGCATTCAATATTATTGATTTCAAATACTCTGCCGTGTTTAGTAGAATGGATAAACATAATAATGGTTATCCATTCTGATAAACATGGATGTAGCAACATTCAATTATAGTCGTCTTTTATTAGCACTAATGAACCTACTGGAGCCATTTATATGTCAACAGATTCTCGTTACCGTTAGTGATACAACATAATGGCGAATTTATTGAACATTAATTATTACTACTTAGTAAAATACAGAAGAAGAACTTCAGGGACAAAAGAAGTTTGAAAAAATAAAAACTGCAGAAAAATAAAAATAAAACAACAAAACTTAATGTATGCATTGTAAATTGGCTTATCTTAGTAAAATGAGGTATCAACAAAAATAACCTGACAATGTTCACACACTTTTATTGTGATTATCATATAAAACATTTGATGAAAGTACAATGAAAGTTTATATATTCAAGTGTGGAGTATAGATATAAAGCTTGTCAAAAATTTTCATCGCGATACAACAACAAGGTTTCGAGAGACTGTAAACAAACATGAATGTATATACTTAAGTTCCGATACAATCTGAATATGTCTAATTAGATCGAGTTTAGTCGAATCTGGTTCAGCTCAGTTCCGAGAAATTTAACGTTGTTTGTATTATCTGATTATTATTTAATTAACGTTCATTAACGTGTACGTTACAAACATTGTATTTCTATTTTAAACGAGAATTCGTATTTTCTAAATAATTATCTCCATTCAGTATCACATTGATTTCAAAAAATTCAATGAAATGGATGGTAAAAAAAATTATATTTCTAATAGCATATAACCCAAATTACATATCAAGATTTAAACCAACGTTTCAAATATTTCTTCGTCCGGCGTCTTGACGGGGATCAGATAAACGTGCTCTGTATCAAAACAAACTTTTCCCATCGTATATATTCTATCAATCCATATGATCTCGTTGTATATATCGAAATATTTTCTATATACCTAAAATAAAGATTTTAAATCCTTTTTTTTTTTTGTACTTGGGCAAAAATACTATCGTACGTCTTGATCTGTTTTTATTTTGTTTTCATTTTGTATGCTAATTTTCCACTGTTGTTTTTATTCTATCACAACCTTGAAAAGAAAATGATTTTTGTTTACATGTTAAAGTAGTCCGACCGTTGTAGAAACTACTGTAAACAAATTACAACAATTTTTTTTCTAAATGATATTGATGATAAAAAATAATATATTAATTGTTATACATTTTTATTTCTTTTAATTTAAACATGTGTTTTGAATTTTTATCAGTTAAAATAAATTTTAAAGTTTAAGGTTAGATTTTTACAGTTTTTCTCACTTTTCTTTAAAACAAGTGCGATAAGGCATAAAAATTAATATGTTAAATGAATCTTGATGAATTTTAGTTTCTTTTAGTTACGTTCATTTTTTCTATATTTTAAAATTACATAAAATTGTAAAACAATGTATATTTCTTCATAAGACCTTATATCAAACTTGATTTTTTCAGAATCAATATTTTTAAAATTTAGTGCAGTAAGCATTAGATTAGTAAGAGATATTTTATCCCGCGATATGTACAATGTTTTTCATACTTGGGATCGGGGCTTACACGTATAGAAATAGGTAGGTAAATATTACTGAGAATACGAGTAATTGTGTGACAGTGGAATTTTAAGTAAATTTTACTATTTTTATTTCGTAAAATAGAATTCAACATTTAAAAAAACTCCCTCTCTGAGTTTCGAACTCGGTATCTGCTGTTTCCTAATGAGATATCGAGATACTTTACGGTCGCGGCTAACTCGACTGACTGTCGGTAACGTTGTTTCTTTGTTAATTAAAGTATGACAGCGTGAAATATAGGTTAGGTTAAAATTTACTGAGCAACTTAGTAAAAATTCATCAATATTTCGTAAAAATTCATCAAATTTGTGCAAATTTTACAAAAAATTCTTAAATTTTACTCAAAAACAGATACTGTCACACAAT
>JABFPJ010002860.1:0-17975 GCA_022817425.1 Gryon sp. ZL-2020
AGGTAACGTGTTTATTTTAATTTTCGTTCAAATCTGACTATTAGTAAACGAGTTATTTCAAAAATTGTATTTTTTTCGGCCCTGTTTTCTATACTCATAATATATTTTTATTGCAACTTCGTTATTACATTTATTAACTTTGATACGGTCAATGACTCTATAATTTTGACAATTCGTACATAAGTTTTTGTAGAATGAACTTATGCATTTTCTGAAAAATTTGACTATTTTGAGTCATCGTTACTCCCACCTTAAATTTGATGTAAAATAAGGAGAAATAAATAATATAAGAAAAATGTTCGACTAATGATTTCATGAGATCTCTGAAAAGGATGATTGTTTTCATATGAATATATACATATATATGTATATGTACCTGAAAGCGTCATCTCCGACCAAACAATACATGAATTGTCGCCATTTTGGTAATCGCAACTCTGTTTGAGTTTGTCTTTCCATTGTTGACGGTCGGCTATTTACACTAACAGTCATCGTCGAGTGATGCGTTTCCCGGATTCCAAAAGAAACTGGATCCTGTCGCTGTTTTATTCAATAGACAATTAGATTTTATTTTAGTATTGCAAAGTGACACTCGAAAAGTGTAAAATATGTGCAATTCTAGTAAAACCCCTTTTTTCCTAGTTTCATTTCGTCATTTTAAAATACCATATTTATCTCCAACAATTCTGAATTTTTCATTCTGAATGACAACATCAACTTTTTTTTAAATGATCATTTTTAATATAAAAAGTGTAATTAGTTTGAAAATGATTGTAAAAATATAGTTTTGGAAAATGGGTAAAAATTAAGCTTTTTTGAACATTTGTCATTTTCAAACAAAATGCGTTATATTTTGTACAATTTTCTATTATAAAACATAAAATTCTAAATAACACAAAATCTATAAATGACAATTACAAAATAATGTTTACAGATTATATTTCGTTATTAATTATAAACATAGTTTGAACTGTTCAAAATAGTTCAGTCCAAAGTTCAAATAGTTCAATTATAATTGTCTCACAACTGTTTTAATATTTTATTGTAGAATTCCTTTTAATTATATGACTTGTTAATACAATTTTATTCATAAAATACTTCTTGCACATTTAAATAAAAAATACTAGAAATGAATATGATAATAACATAAATGTGTAAATGTTCAATTGACAGGCCTAGTAAAAATTAGTTTTCTTCCCTAGAAAGAAAAAAACGACTTTTTCCCGTTTTGAATTGAAAATCATAAAAAAACTATTGCTACTTCAGTTATGAAAAGTTGTATACGAAAAATGTCCGCAGACATAAATTTAAAGTTACAGTACTTTACTATAATTAATTATTTTACTAAGTGCGACATTATTTATCGTAAATTCGCATTTTTCAAGCGGCGGACTAACGATTTGGCACAGGTTTAATGGCTTACAAATCAACGACTTTTTCATTATAAATAATTAAAAAAAAAAAAAAAAAAAAAAAAAAAAAAAAAATAAAAAGAGATTGATTGAGAAACTTGTATTAGAATTTTTTTAATTTTACAAAATGTGCAACACCAAAATGACCAAATAAAGAGATATTTACTGAAATATTTGAGTGCAGATATTTGATTCATTTTCGCTGGCAAAAGTTGAAATTGTATCGTGAAAATTGGATTTCAGTTTGTAATTTTAAATGACCATTGTGGGTGATCCGGCTTCGAAATGAAAAAAGGTAGAAAAAGAGAGAGTTAAAAAAAAAGAAGAAAAGCCGAGAAATAGCTCACATTGTAAATGGCGCAGAGCAAGGAGTTTCGTTTTCGCGAAATACTGTTAGCGTCGTCTTCTGGATGGATGGCTTTGGGACTGCAAGATCGGATTGTGCAATATGCATCGGTATCGTAATCTTCAGCATCGATGGACGCGTCCAACTCTTGCCAATCCTCTTCTAAAAGTGAAGTCTCACCACTTCCAACCTAAATATTGTATATTTGTTATGCTAAATCAAAATTTTATGCTAAAAATATGATTCTTAATCATTAGTTTGTTATTTTTTGTTTGATTTATTATTCCAAGATGTTATTATTAAAATCTGAAAGAACTAAATAAAACTTCACGTTTTATACAATTTGGCAAATGAAAATTTATATTGAAACTATATAGAAATGTATTTTTTTTATTTATAATTTCAACTTTCAGTGTTTGTTATAATTGTATATAAAACAGATATTGCAATTACAATTTTCTGTTTCCTCAAATGCACTCGTTAAATGTATTAACAATAAATTCGAGCAGATGATTTCAAATGATATATATTGCATCGGAATTTAATATCTTTATCAACTTTTTAACGAATTGATGCAATATAAAGATCATTTTTAACAAATATTACATACATTTTTGTACAATTATTTTAACGTGTATAACATTTTAATATGCTAATTGTATATAATACGAAATCTTTGGATTAAAAACAGTTGAAAAGGTAGTTTTCATCAAATGAATAAAGTGAATGAAATATTATAAAATTGATAATACAAATAACATGTATGTGTTAGTTGAACTACTGCCAAATATTTCAATTTAGTACTTTAATCCATATTTAATTATACAATTTACGTAATTAATATTTATTTAAATTAAAGTATCATAAAACGGAATATTTATACTTTTTTTTATATTAGTTGATTTTGTTATATAGATCTATTTATTTAATTATTATTTATTTATTTGTTTCATAAACATAACACAAACTAAATTAACTAATTAACTATTTTAAGAATATACAATTTCAAAAATGTTAAAAAGTCTGACCATCCAGTATGGTAATTTTTATATTAAAAACTAACAATAATTGACTAAACTATATTGCATTGCCTTAAAGATCTACTACACTGGGAAAAATAAACTACTGATCCAGTCCATTTTCAATACCGAATCGCTATTGTTGAGTAATACTGACGACCAATGCTGTATTAGTCTGTGTTGAATCAGTATTGGTAAATAATAATGACGACCCAATGCTGTATTAGTCTGTTTTCAAGACTGATTTAGTATTTTTTGGTCTGATTGGTGAATAATACCGTTGTACCAATGCTGTTTCAGTGTTGGTAATACAATATTGGTGGATAAGACTGTTTCTTAGTTTGATTTTTCCCAGTGTAGTCTTCATGATTATGAATGTTTTTGATTATCATATGATCAAAGAACACTGCTTTCACCTTTGTAAAGTAGTGAACACCGGCGAACTCAAGTAAAGTAGCAATGCAATATCCAAAGCTCATCAAAAGAAACCAATCCAAGGCCGTGGCGTACTTGACTTTCGGTAAATCCGTTCGAGAGTCGAGGCTTATCGTGGATAACGTAAGCACGGTGGTAATGCCTGGATTATAACAAAAGTACATAATATCGTTTTCAGTTGGCAAAAAGTTTTCGCAAATTCAATCCACACGAGTACTTACCCAGACCAACTCGATCGCTCGTCGCCTCGCGATGAATCCAAAAAGATACCCAACTGAGAACAACTATTAGCACACAAGGAACGTAAACCTGCAAGTCAAATCAACCCAAGTTAAACTCAAATTCGATTCTCGATCAGACCAAAGTTAAATTATTAAGTCGTTTCTTTTGGTCCATTTTGGAATAAACGCTGAATAAAAGTGGCTTTTGTTTGATCTGAAATGGTTTTGACTATACTTTACTTGAATAAGAAAGTATCCGGTGTGTCGTTGAAGATTAAAGGAAACTTGTAAAACGGAGAATTCACCCTCGCGACGTACGAAGGTGAGATTGCGATATGGTACTCCCATCAAATCAAACTGTGACAGTGCCATGCCCGGCACAAAGTCCACCGAACGACCTTCCTGCCATTCGTAAATCAATTGGCCTGACGTGTAAGCGTCTGAAGTTCAAGACAAAATCAAAAAATATTCATTTTTGGAACAAATAATATACTTGTTTGATAGTTTCATTTCATTGAAACTATCAGAAATGTGAAAGGATTAATTTATTTGCAGTTGTATATATAAATACGCAAAACTATATATTTATGTGTGATTTTTGCCGTTTTTTATATACAAAATATAAATTATATGCACAAATATATTTTAAATGTAAATTAAATATATTTTACATTTATATTATATTTATATTTTTAAATATATTTTTGAAATATATTTTGGTCTGAGAGAAATAAAAAGTAAATACTATTAAATATATAAATGATCAAAAAAAATTTAAACCTTATGTGGATTCTATTGAGATTTATTATAAATAATGATTATCTTGAAAGAGGTAAAAAGTTAATATTTTTTAAATAAAATATATTAAAATTAAATGAACAATTAATATTTTTTTTAATTTACATTAAAGTTTCATCTCTAACTTTATTATATGTTTCATAGTATCATATGCTTTTTCCTTATAATGCTTTGAGAGTGTGTTCATTATTTATAGTAAATATTCGTGTCAAACTTCACTGAGAGTCGAATCTTTATCTGGATTATTTTTTCATTCTGTCTCATTTTTTACTAAACAAAGTCAAAAGATATATTATCACATTTCCACAAAAGATCTGCATAATATTTTCTTAGATAATACATTTGTTAGACACCTTTCAATTGAAATTTCCATTAAAATTATCATATTTGATGGACTTCATTACCGAAACAACTGGTAAAAATGACGATAAAAAAAATTAACCTTATGTTTTATTTAATGATATTAAATGCACTAATGCAGAATTCATATTTTACAGCAACGAGAAGCACATATGTCTACATAGAAGGAAAAGGCAGTAGGCATTTTGCAAAGCATCTGTCGCAAGTAGTTGGGCAAAAATACGACCAACAGATCGGCATCCAAACCATACATTATGCATTCGCGTTCTCGTGCCATCTTTTCTGAGTGTCGCAAAAGTTTGTCACGGAGTAAATCGATGGAGTGTAATTTCACGTAATCGATATACTCGCGCGATGCCAACCGCAGCCTTGTCTTTTTACGCTTTCTCGCGCTATTGTTTGGAATTCTCTCACTCTCGGAACAACTTCTACATATTTGCACCAGAGTCAACATTCTTCGAATTGTTTCATCAGATGGGACACATTTCTTCGCTGTTTAACAAACTGTTGGCTCTTTCTTTCTTCTTGTTTTATAGTTAAAATATATACTCGGGATGAAACAACAAGTTTTACTTTAATGTTTCGCGTGATTTCATGCACAATTTGTTTGTCTTGTGCAAACTTTGGACATAACTTATTTGATTCTATAATTAAACGATTAAAATTAATTGAAAATAAATGGATTAAAACAAGTAGAAAAGTCGATTTATTTATATCTTTCTTTATTTTTAATTATACACATTTTATTTTGTATAAGATATAGGGAAAGCTTTTCTTCTTTCGAGTTGAAGTATTCAACTGCTGCTTGTTCAACTTTTACTCTTTCAATGATGCAATTTAAAAAGATCCCCCTTGTTACGTGTGTGTAATATAAAATTTTTGTTTATTCATATTACGCAATATCATTCGATAACGAAACATCTTATATTATTTTATTTAAAACTTTTGTTCATAAGAAACAGCATTTTCAATGCATATGTTCTATACATTTTTATGTGATTTCATGTTTCTAAATTGCCATATTTTTTCTTATTTATTTCATTCTTTTATGACAATTATCATTAAATTTGTTGTAATATTAAAATTTTTTTTATTATATAGATTAATTATTTTTACTTTGTTCATTCTTATTTATACAATTTGCATTTTGCAAGAAAGTACAAATAAGAACGAAATTTGTGTTCTATTTAACACTATTTTGTTTCTTTTCTGTTATATATGCAAAATAAACGTATTTCCTTCGTCACATTAGTCACGGGTTTTCTTGTTGATCTA
Organism: Gryon sp. ZL-2020; assembly: GCA_022817425.1. Lineage (NCBI taxonomy): Eukaryota > Metazoa > Arthropoda > Insecta > Hymenoptera > Scelionidae > Gryon > Gryon sp. ZL-2020. The sequence continues at coordinate 5,867 of JABFPJ010002860.1, forward strand.
CTTGGCTCTTGAGTGCAATTTCACGTTTATGTAATATGTAAAGATGGGATAAAAAAAACTCAGCTATTACTTTTTCAAATGTTCTTCAATACGATCGAAGATCAATATTACATTTTCTTTTATTTTATAATTCCTTCCAGTTGTTCGTTCTCCTTTTCTGTCGATAGCAATTTGTTAAATTTTTCATATGCTCAATTTTGGCATCAAAACACACGACTTTCGTATTTTGTATTTAAGCAATTAATCGAATCAGCAATAAAACAATTTCGTCCAAAATCAAATTTACAACCGACAAAAAGACGACAAATTCGCGGAGACGCAAAGTTTGTCTAAACTTATTGCACGCAGAACTGTCGGTTTCGGAACTTTTAATTGCTCCAGCGATGAAGTCCCAAATTGAGTTAAGTTTTCTTTTTTTCACGGAACAAACATTTATTTATAATTATTGATCATTGCCGAGATTTGGACGAAGAATTACAAAGTTTGTTCAACATTTAAGCTCGATTCTAATTGGCCATTAAGCAGTCTTTTAAATTTTCACGAATTTTGTAGACATTTCATGCTGTTGAATTTTGATCATACATAAACGAAAATTGAATATACATTAATTAATATTGTACTTTTTTTAATTACTTTGTAAAAATTGATTGTTAAATTTCAATTCTGATAATTGTTTTGAATTACTAAATAGTAGTTCTTATTATCTATATGGTTGTTTGAAATATTTTTTTCTTATTGCAATTAATAATGAGAAAAAACTACATATAATTATTGTCAAATATGAAGAGGATACATAAATTGATATTCGTCTATCAATCTTACCATAGTATAGTTTTATCTGAACTTATCAATGAAAGATTTTATCTTTTTTCTCATTATTTATATTTGTAACTATTTTATTCATTATATCGAATATTTTAAATTATTATCAGCCTTCAAATTAATTTCACAATAATAAAATTTGGAGATAATTATTGATGTGTGTCTCGGCTTTATTTTGAACTTAATTGACTTGAAGTTGTTAATTGAAGGAAGTTAATTTCATATATATAGTAATTTCGCACTAAAATCATATATCATTTGAATCAAATACATATATATGATTAAATTTATCTTTATCTAATTTTAAATTTAATGTTGATTTTTCAAACTTTTTTATATTTAACATTTTTGACACTTTTCTTTTTTGTTCATTATTTTCTGAATCTAATATTTGAAATTAGTCAATATTCATTTGATGTGTTGGATTATTTTTAATATGCATGAGAGTATTATAAATATATATATAGTATACATATATAGCATATATAAAGAACTTGTGTATATGTTCTTTTAATCTTATTTTGACATTTCTCTTTGTTTCGCGAATGTACGATTATAGTAACATGTAAATAGATTATAATGAGATATAATAAGATATAGATTACAACTTACAACTTCCCAAAATGAGCGAACACGATTGACGATCCATGGGAAAGTTTCTTAATTCCATTGGACACTTGGCTTTTATGGTCAGTCTGCATTGCGAGACGTTCCTCTTGAAAAGTGGATTTAATATTGCGACCACATGATATATGGATAATGATTTGATTAATGATTATTACATTTAACTAATAACTAATCAAAATTTAAAATTAGCTTAATTAAACTTTTCTTCCTAAGTAGTTCAAAACTTTTTAAGTGATAAATATGGCAAGAAAAAAAAATTGCTTTTTCTCATAATGAGACATTAAAATGCAATACAAAAAGCTCGACTTTCAACGACAGTGTAAAATTAATTAACTAGTTTTGTAATGGCGGGGGAGTGAGGGAGGTTTTTAAACAGACCTCATTGAATAGAGTATATCGCCGTCTTGAGATATCCTTAGTAGTTTGTTGGGCACAGTAATGGTGTGTACATAACTGTGTTTCCCATTGTAGAAGTAAGTGTCTGGACGCCATATTCTCTCCAACATTTTAATACTTAAGCTCAATGACTTGATGGGACCCAGAAAACTCAGTCTAGTATCGCGCCAGTATTGACGAAAATAACAGTCCATTGAGTAGTCCTGTAATATACTTATATATATTTAAAATCATGAAAAAGAAAAAAACAGTTTGAATTAGCTTTTATTTATAATTGATTAAGTTTAATTAAGTTAAGAATAAATATTTGCGCGCAAAATCTCACCATATCTAATTCAGAAATTGGTCCCATACTTCTTATCAAAATATTTGTTTTAACTATAGTCGGAGTACCTGCAAGCAAACTACAGATGAAATTGAAATCGTATTAGCGCACATGTTAACGTCTACTGAACAACTGGGACATGTCAAATATCCGTAAAAAAGATGTATCAAATTCAAAAAAAAAAGACAAAAAAGCTGTACTTTGACGAGAAAAAAAACTTACTCATATCCGATCTTAATAATGTAAGAAGACGTCAATATTATCATGTAATTCATAAGGAACAATTGGATATGAGAATATTCCATCTGTCATCGAGGAAAATTCTTATATGTGAGTGAAAAGCTGATACTCAACAAATTTCGGCTCGAGATCAAAGCGTCGGCTCGATAATGGAGCGTTCGCGTTTTTCCGAAGCCTGGCATTTGAAAACTAAATGCGATTTGAAAAAAAAGAAAAAAAAGCCTTGCAATAGTTTCTTTTGCTTGGATGCGGTCCAAACTCGACTGCGCTATGTAATATTCCTGTATCGTACTATTCATTCCGCCGTCAAAAGATCGGCGCGGCGAATTGGAAAAAATGTGCACTCGTACAAATAAAGATAAAGCTGCTAGGATCTATTATCCGGCGCAGTGTAAATTCCCAAATGAAAACAATGCCCATTAAATACGTGCAAAATGTCCGCACATTTGTGCTTTGTCCACATTCTAAAATGTCTGTCTTTGTCACTGACTATCTATTCTTTACCTAAAACTATCCAAAAAAATCAACTTTGATGACAACAGTGTTTTTATTAATCCCTTTTTTGTACGTTTTTATTTTTCATATCCATCTTCTTTCCTTTATAAACTCAAATTTATTGTAATAAAAACACTGAGAAAAATAGATTCTACAAAAAAGTAACAGATGATGAATTTGACTATCCATTTTTGTCAGTGTATCTTGCAAAAAATGTTCTTAAAAAATGTGTTAATCTAAAATCAATGTAAATAACTCGGTTCAGTGGTTGTACTGAGTATGATTGGATTACACTGGTGTATATAAGCGATTACTTTCTTGCCTTTCCCGTGAGTGGGCAGTTGATTGTTTTCATAGTTCATTAATAAATTTTCCAGCACCATCGTAATGTTTCGTGACACCGCGTCGTTTATAGTATTTCGTGCAAATCTTCCACCAGTTGCTGCTATCGCTGTCATCTTTGGTCGTATTCGGCTTAGAGTCAAGTCGACGATAAAACTGTGGTTCTTGCATAAACTCAGTGGAAGAAATATTGCGATTCTGCAAGTAAATTCATTGTCATTTAACTAACTTTTTTTCACAGAAATTTAAACAAAATAATGTAACAAATGTCAAATAAATTTTAATAGTACATTTGTAGTATTATTTATATTTATAAATGTGGATTTTTTAGCACATTTACAGCAAATATAAAATCCATAAATTCAGTTTGAATAAATATAAAGCTCAAATATTTGCAAATGGGAATACAATTATGAACTCTTTTCACCAAAGAAGCGTTTAGTGGTTTAACTTTTGCTATAATAATTGTTGCAATTTCATGGACAGCTGAATTTTTTCGTAAAATCTTTTTCACGTAAAGAAAATATAGTATATGTAAATAAACAAAAACATGAATTTTTATGAGAAATATAATCAAAAATAGACTTTTTTATTTTAATAATAACGATCAAATTTATTTTTTGATACAACTTAATTTAAACAATTATTTAAAAATTACAACTCAAAATTGTATACAAATTTTTCTCATCTAAAAAGTAAGTTCAACAAACACATTCATAGAAAATAATGTTTCATATTTTTTGTTTTCACGTGAACATTTCAGTAGATAAAAATAAACTTTTCTTAATTGAATGTTTCGTTTATTGATGACCTATATTTTATCATATACGACAATTAGCAAAAAAAAAAAAAAAAAAAAAAAAAAAATGTAGCAATTTATGATGTAAAGCAGAGTCTCTTTTGTAAAGCCATGAAGAAAGGCACCAAAATGTTTCGTCGTCGGTAGTTTCGAAGAAGACTACAGACTTAAATTCTTTCTTTGCTCTCATTTGCTCTCATACATAATGTCGCATAATCCTGCAAGCTCTCATGACATTTTATTGTCTTTATTTTTTCGCTATTTTTTCAGTGAATCACTGCATACTATTAAATTATCATTAAATTAAAGCTTTGGTGAATAATTGTTTTTACTTTGATTGAAAAACAATGATTTTTTGATTTGTCGTAAATGCAAAAAAGTGAATTCATTTGGTAGTAGAATCATTCAATTGGAACCAAACGCAGAATATCATTTTGGATGCGGTGTATCAATTTGTGCGTGTATTGATGATAAATATAAACGTTCGAAATAAATGATGATCATTAATGACATTCCGTTAGACCACTCGTTGTTTACCTCATTTTGGTCTATTAATATTGATCGTTATGGCTTGGTTAAGAAATTGTCTTCATTATATATGATTCGATGAAAATCATGATTACAGCTTGTCAGATTAGTCAAATAATATGTTTAATACATTTATTTTAAGTCATTAATTAACAAATCAAATAATATATATTTTTTAAGATAATTCAAACAAAAACTATACAAAAAGCAAATATGTTGTGATGAAAAAGTTATATTTAAATTAAATTAAAATCCTATTTCGGATTGTTTATTTGTATTTCATCGTTTGTTACTGGATATTGATCTTAATCCATCAACAAATAAAGCACGAGTGTAAATAATCATCAATACAAATTCAAAGACAAATGTATTTAAACATTGCGTTAATTACTTCTTATTAATCATTCAAACAGAACAAAATGTATGTTTAAATTTATGTTGGGCAAAATGATTTGTTCTATCGACTAAATGTTCTGTTTGTTTTTTAGTTGTTTAAACGTTCAATATAATTTCCAATTACAAGTCAAATTGATAGAATTAGACATGGTCTCAATGTCATTAAATCTGCCTGGAACTATGTACGATTTAACTATCTAAATTCAACCTTAAACCAATATGAACTTTATCCCACAAACTAATGATAACTATATTATTAAAATGAGTTTAGTAAACTTCAACAAAGTGATGATATTAATATTGATGATAAAAAAAGTGATGATAAAAACACTAACAAGAAAATTCAAATCAAAATAAGTGCAAAAAAATGTACGATTTTACATTTTGAATTATTCGCAAATGAAAATGCATCAAAGCGACATTTTTTTAAACGGGAAGTCGTGTGTGTTTACTGTGACGATGAATTGTCAGTCGTCAGCCTGTGCAACATGAATTAATTTAAATTAAGTTGCAAAAAGTCCGATTAATGCCATGGTCGTTGATGTGTAAAGTGTAACAGTTTGTACAAGTTCAAAAGTTAAGTTGCGATCTAGAAAAGGTCTCGATTTTATTATTAGATGTAATTTATGATTTATTTCTTCGTCAAAAACGAACCACATTTTATTAATTATTCTAAGAAAACAACAGTATAATCATTTGAACAAATTTATTTTTGTAAAAATATCTAAGAAAAATTGCTACAAACCATGTTACATTTTTAAAATTATCTGATACATTAAAGAATGATTGATGACATTTATCTATATATTTTAAAAGAAAAAAGACTCTTTATTGAAATAGGATTTTTTTACCAAAAAACTTACTTTATTATTTAATTACTACTTATTTATCTACTTTATTAAACTTAATAAAATTGAATTAACTTTAATTCCTCAACTCTTCTATTACTCTTACACATATATGTTTTACTTTTATGTTCTCCGAACTGTTGCCGAATGTTGATTGAAAGATATAAACGCCGGAAATAAAATGTTAATCACATTTTATAACCGATTTCGTGTGGAAAGATCGCATACAAATGTTGAAACACGTTTGTTCCAAATTTCAACGGCGAATCAACCAACTTCAACAAAAAGGGCTACGATATTTATCGATAATAAAAATGTGGTGTCATGTAACGAGTCACTCCGGCTTTACTTGAGAACCTGACGTGGTTGCCCGATTGCTGCATCAGCGCATATAACGAGAACACTCATCAACCTCTTGTAATTTCAACGCCAAAGAACTTACATTTTGTTGCCACATTTATCCATACATACACACATACATTTATATATATGTACATTTTGTCGTTGAAAGAATATAATAAAAATAATATAAACGAACAAAAACAGAAAAGTCATTTGAAGTTTGTTTTTCTTACCGATCAGTAATTACGGCAAACTTGAGCGCATAAAAATCAACACAAAAATGTTATTCGGACATGCAAAATTGGACAAATATTTGTTATTTTGTAAAGAAGACTATTTTTTTGTTGTTTTGTTTAATTCAACTTATTTTCTTTCATATCGCGAACTCGTTATTTATCTCGCTAACCCACGTATTTTCACTATTTCAGTAGAATATACATCGTAGTTTCAGTAGAATATTTCAATAGTAATTACATCGTATAGCAAGGTTTAATATATCGCGACCGCTGCCGCTCACTTGAGCGTAAGTTTATATTTGTGTGGGGCGGTAAAAAGCGGCTTGTAATTTACCCGGTGCATCCTAATTCCAGTTTTATCGCATTTTTCCAATTTTCACCTTGTTCTAACGAATGCTCTTAATGATTCCACGTAAAGAGGTAACCGCCCGTAGGCTTAGTTTTTTTTGCTTCTTATAAAGGAGCTAATTAAAAATTTACAGCTTTACATTTTTCTGATTACTTATTGATTTATGCATTTCTACTTTTTTGCCGACCTTTGTAGCAATTTAAATATTCGTCGAAATGATTCTTTATTGATGTTTGGTTATTGAAAATATCACAAATACATTTCAGAATTTTTCAACTATTATTACACTGCGAAACATACATAATTAATTTTAGTGTCTGGAAAGTTTTTATATATATATATATTCGTTAATTATTTTATCATTTTTTTATAACAAAGGACAAACTAGGATGAGAAATTAATTTTGATAAATTAGATTAGTAACTCTTCAAGTTCTTAACTCAAACGCTTGTCGTCAATTGCTTCTTAAATAAAGCAATTGGGCTTTGCAGGCAACCGAAATTGATTCTTCACTTGAAATACAACTATACAGTTATATGATTAAATTATCGAAAAGAAAAGTTTCGGTACATTTGTGTTGAATTACATTGTTAATTAATAACATTTCTTCAGTTCATTTCAAGATGCCAAATTTTGTTTAAAAAAAAGATTATTTCAAATTTGTTTATCTTAATCTTTGGGTTTGTTCTAAATTCAATTTTTGTTGTTAAAAGCATTTGATTTTGTAAATAAACATACACAACTACTAGAAATAAAGTTCAATAATGAAATTCTACATAACTTAAATTTAATTTTCAACTAGATAATTTGTTTCTATTTTGTAAACTTTGTAAATTTTCAAGTGGCACAACTTGCAAATCAAGCTTTGACAAATGTTTATAATCTTTAATGTATTTGTAAAACTGTTTTGAAATCAGTGAAATTAGTTTAATAAAAACAGGAGTTAAAAAAATAATGACAAATTCAAAATAAAAAACTACATTTTTAATGACTATCTGCAATTTACTAATCAAAATGATGATTAATGTTTTGACAGTAAAATATAAATAAACAAAATCATCAATTACCATTCTGTTGATTGTCTGTGAAAACTTAATTATATATCCTTTGCACAATATACACAGACACAATATTTGTCTATCATAATGAATAGAATTGGATGATTCTAATTAATCCAAACTAGAAGTTTAATATATAGAAATTGAGTAATGGCTGAATTTATCACCAAGATTTTTTTACAAACTGACATATTGAAACAATACATGCCATAGAAAGATGAAAAAGTGATAAAACCACTTTATTAATGTTTCACCGAGTGGTTCTTGATTTGAATTTAATTTAAACTGAAAAGTCTCGAAAATCACTCTTTGACTCATTCATATATATATATTAAATATTTATACATATATTTTATGGTCATACAGTTTATTAAAAGTTTTGTTTGCGAAATGAATGTCTGTGATGTGCATAAATAATAAAACTCGGTCACTTCTAAAGATATGCGACAAAAAAGTTACATTCTGTGCAGTTATCATTTATCCAAAACAAGCAAACAATTATATCAACATTTATTACATTTTTAATCTTTCTATACTATGAAATTTAAACCCAAATTAGTATTCATGACATTTAAAAAGGCATTTCTCGAAAAACGCACGTTTCGAACTGATAACTTGATTACGTTGCTTATCAAGTATGAAATATTTTGCAATGTATAATTACCTCGTGATTCTATTTGCAATTTCCATGGATTTTTCATTAGAAATTCGATTAGTTCCACCGAGCCGATTAATTTATAAAGGTAATTACAATTACAAAATTTCAACATCATAATGACTGTAAGATGTGAGTAAAATTTGCCAAATTTCTTTTAGATTTGTCAAAACAGTGAAACCGTTTTTGCGATTAGTTTTGCATTATTGATAGCAAAAGATTCAGAAGTTTTCAGGATTTGACATTATTTGAATATGCAAATAAATGAAACGAAGTTCTGTATTAATTGATTTCAGTCCAATAATTTTATCAGTGTAAGGCTTAGAAAGATTAATTGTCAAATTCAAATTCAATTAAAAAAATTTTCTTAAATTTCCTGTATTCTATTATTGATATGCAAATTGTGTTTCATAACTAAATGTGAATTAAAACACCTAAACTTTATGTTAATTGAGCGTGTTTAATTTAAATCAAATAAATTGTAGTTGAACCTTTTTTTGTACATAACGGGATTGAAATCAGCAAAGTTTTCTTGATTTAACTTTTCAGTGATACATGTCAACGTTCGATCATATATACAGTGCTCTCAGGATAATTAGCATACTATATTGATAATTAAATGTAAATTAAGTCCAAGTTTCCAAGTTTTGTTATGTCGTCTTACTTTGGGCTAAATTGGATTATTTTAACTCGATTTAACTTTGTCATGTCTTGTCAAATTATATTTTTGACGTTATTTATGTCTTATTAAATCTTCGTTCGAAATGGTATACATTTTATAATTAATTTCCATATTCATTTATGACTTATGGAACAATATTATATGCAAAAAGTCAGTATAAAATGTAATTGTTCATAACTAGATTGCCAAATCACAAGTGAATAAATATGCATGTAAAATCAAAATGACGTTCAAATGTCGGTATAAGTTAAATTATAAATATGATAAGTTAATAAAAATGTGCAATCCAAAAAAATATTATTACATCAAAAGAATATTTTTTGGCACCAACTAAAATTGTTATATGCTCATTTGCATTTAAATTAAAATGTTCCTTTTTATTTTGTCGAAAAGTTGTTAGTTATTTAAATAATAACCAAATACAGTAATTTTCATGTTATATTTACACTCTTTTAATGAAAGCAAATGTAATATTAAAATTGTTGCTGTCAAATAATTGTTATTTATTATTCAAGTTTAATTTATGCTAAAATGTTGAAATATGTACAAGAAGAAACATTTTAAGAAAGTGCAATAAATTTACATCAATAAAAATAACACCATGATGAAATAAAAAGTATTAACAAGTTTAGAAAGTATTAAAATTCAGCTATTTTTAATAGACACTCGCACAATCGAAAATATATTTTCAAAATATATAAAAATATATTTGCGGCAGGAAATTATAAAAATGGCATATATTTTTTTATATATTTTCTAAAATACATTTGTAAAAATATATAAAAAATATATAAAAAATATATAGAATATATATTTTGTATACGTACAACGGCAAGAAATTATATATTTAAAATATATTTTGAGAAATATATTTTCGTCCCTGTAGGCATATTTAAATACTAAAAAATAGGTCTAAACATGGAAATTTGGTTATATTCAGCATGTATTCATATTTAACCGATGTAAACCAAGAATATTATATATTTTTTTTTTCTATAAAAAAGTATTATTAAATATTCTTTAATTTTAAGTTATAAAACGAAATGTGAAAGATAATACCCGATAAGAGTATATAATGCAACATCCATTTAAACATTATCAACACTTTTTTGGTATTAAGATATTAACATTCATATATCATCATCCAGAGCCTTAATTATTATAACACTAATCTTATTTAAAAGAGAAAAAAAATAATAAATATTTGACAGAAAAATATCATGAATTGTCATAGTATTTAACTATCCTACATTTTCTTTTCATAAATGCTCTTACTAGTTTGAATTTAAAATGCACTTTTATTCCAAATATGTAGCCAATGAACTACATTCAATGTGTCGTATTTCTCTAACTTAAAAAAAGTATATCGTATATTTGAGTAAGATTACTATTTACTTTTTAATGGAAATTTGCGATTATTTATTATTATTATATAAAAAAGTCCTTCGTTACTGATTTTATTAATTGAGATTTGTTCATAATTGTGTATTTAATCATAAAATCGAGATTTGTTACCGTTTGCGAAAATATCTGAAGGTTTTCTTTTTTCACAAGACTTATTCTCTTGTATGACGCATTATATTTCACAATTTATCTTCATAATTTATAGTCATTCTACCAATATGTACTATGAATGAGAAAAAACAATGAATAACAAATTAGATATTTAACAAAGCAATGTTAATTGGCAGAAATAAGAAAATAAAATTTATAAAAGATTGCATTTTTATGCGACTTCTGCGCAGAAGTTGGCGCGTTTAAATGAAATAACTCGTGTTAATGGCAGGTAATTAATATTTATTGAATGCATTTCTGAATTAAGTTTGCAAGTTTTTCATTTCGCGGTCTTCTGTTCATTGCCGGGATGAAAATTATGCGCGGTACACAATTATGACGAAGAAAAATGGGGCCGCGTTTGTGCTTTCGAATGGCACAGGTGTCTGTACGTGATACCGTTTTTCTTATTCGCAAAATATTGCACAAACTCGTTAACTAAGCTCAATGAAGTTGTCATCAAATTAAATTTCGTTTGACTATTTTTGTGGCCAAAATAATCAAAACTAATCAAATTTGTGACTGATATGGGAATTCAATTAAAAAAGGCATTTATTGCTCATTTATGATATCTCCGTTATAAAATCATTGTTTTTCTTTTATAATTGAATTCAATAAAATTTACGGCAATTTTTTGATCGAAATCAGTGTATTGCAATACTTGCTGCAATGTAATTTTGGTTATTGTTATTTTTTGGCAGGAAAATTCAGTGGAAAAAGTTTGTAAATCAGAAAAAATGATTAAAATTTGAATTTCAATTGACTTCAAATTGATTTTGCTTTTGTATATTTTTTGTTTTTAGATATTCTTGAATAATAATGAATATTTATTTGATTGTTTATAATACAAAATTTTAATTATATATATGATATCAAAAAGTTTGTTAATATTTAAAAAATATATTTAAAATATAATAAAAATATATACACTCAAAGTAATTTTCTTGTAATATTTAATGTTATGGTGGTTATATTTTACAATACTATATTGGACTATACACTAAGAAAACTCATAGAGTAAAATTTATTATCATTCTAATAAAATTGGGATACTCTTGCTCACATTTTAAGGAGGTTCTTTACAATTTTCAAAATGTAGAGAAATACTTGAAATCTTGAGAGATAGTTTATTTTAATATTTACAATACGTATGATTTTTTTCAGATTTTTTGTCTGTGTCATTAATAGGAAAAATGTTATTGAAAATCACAGTTTTTACATTTCTTCTTATGGAGTTAATGAAAATTAATGCATTATTCGTTGAAAAACTTAAGGAAAAAATGTAGAAAACTGGACTAAAAACATATTAAAATGTGCAGTGATGTGTAAGAAACATTTCCATTATAGTTATAAATTATTTGTCTGTGTCGTTAATTCAAAAACACTAATTTAAATTTCTAAAAATACGTGTTTTA
>JABFPJ010002861.1:0-17972 GCA_022817425.1 Gryon sp. ZL-2020
AAAAATTTTTTTTTTCAAAAACTACTTCATATATCGCCATTTTATATAGCCTACGACACTTTTGAGAGTTTCAGCTAGTTCCTGTCAAAATTTCAGCAAAATCGGTTCGGTAGATTTTGCGTGATGCCCGAACAAACAAACAAACAAACAAACAAACATACTTTCATATTTATATATATTAGTTAGATATAGCCTAAGACATTCAGGAGAATATAACCTTTAATTTGAGACATATTTGAACTAAATCGGTCCAGTAGTTTGGCCATGATGAGGTAACAGACACACAGACAAACAGACAGACATAGATTGAAATTTATATATTAGTAGGATTTTTGGGGTCGAAAATATATTTTTACATATATTTTTGAAATATATGATCATCCGTAAGGGGTACTATCCGAATTTTTCTAGATGTACACGGAAGAAAATAACTCATTAAAAATTACTATGTATCCGAGTAAACTTGTGACGGTAAATGCATTTAATAAATTTTACTTTTTGACTTAGTAGTTTTTTTATAATTTTAACATTATAAAAAAAATCCCTCTCTGAGTTTCGAACTCGGTACCTGCGCGCTATTTCTTAATAAGCCGTCGTGCTTTAACCTCGCGGCTATTCGCCGGACTATCGTTAAAAGGTTTGTTATGTTACTTAAACGTGAAAGGCGTGAAATTTACTTTCACATAATATTTACTATGCGACTTAGTAAAAATTCATCAAATATTTGTAAACATTACTATTAATTTAGTAAAAATTCATCAAAATTAAGCAAATTTTAATCAAAATCTATCAATTATCACGAAAACGACATTACCGTCACAAGTTTACTCGGATACATAGTAATTTTTAATGAGTTATTTCCTTACGTGTAGTTATCTAGTTATTTGTATGTTCTTTAAAAACTGAATGCAACTATAAATTTTTATCTATACATTATCAAAAAAATAATTATTCAAACGTTGAATTTTAAGATTTTCACATTATGGTAATCTGATCTCAGAAATCAGGTTCCGCTTAGGTTTATGACGCTCTCTTCTGTAATAACAGAACACTTCTAAGGTACTAACAAGGACATTATAAGGACACTTGACCTTTAAAATTGGATACCACGAAGTACTTAAGAGGATGTATCATATCGACTATCGTCGAGTTCGTTTACTATAAAAATAAAACTTTGTCTTTCTAAAATAAAGCAAGACAAAAAAATCGTCAATAATTTATTTATAATACATAAAATGGACTTATCATTTTACCTTTCTGTCTATGTGGAATAATAATTGTATCGCAATTTTATAACATAAACTTGTATGCAATATTAAATTTTAATGATAAATATTGAATTTTAATAACAATATTCAAAGTATGTTCATGTAAAATATTCATGTATTACTTTTGCGAGCATCTTGTTATTTATTTTGAATACTTTGAATATTTTCTTTCTTGAGTTAAGAGAAAAGAAAAAGCGATATGTTATTTTAGTTACTTTGGCACACCGTCATTAATTTAAGCTTTGAAGTTCTTACCTATACAGAGTGTACTCCTCTGACTTAGTAGCATCGGATTATCGGTGTGGCTCGATGCAACACAACTCAGCCTACTTTTACGATATTGCCGAGACACAAGAAAAGCCCAATAAGTGCATTACTCTTTAAACGTCATTTTTTTTTGTTCGTTGATTTTGTGAATTTGAAACTCGCTTTTTTCAGAAGATGCAGGATAAGATAGATGTATGGATAAGATTATAAAATATAAAGAAAAAATTATACACAAATAATTGATCAGCTTATAGTATAAAGGATATCTTTAAGATTATCCACATTTTTTTGCAAAAACCGGAAAATATTGTATGATAAAAATTAAGATGAAAAAATATCGGGAAAGATGAAACTAAAAACTTTTAGATGAAGCTGCAAAATTTCATTTTTGGTACTGTTTTTGTTATCGCTGTTATTTTTGTTTAATTTTTACACATTTTCTATCTGATAATTGTTTTAACTATCTACAGGAAAAAAACATAAATATGAATATTCTCTATTTTTGGCAACGTAATCTCAGAGGGACGAAATTATAAAAAAAATCCACGAAAAAATAGGAAAAGTTCAGATTTATATCGTAACAATAAAATCATAAAAATTTCCCATTTCTTATTTGAATTTTTATGAATGCCATCCCTATGAGGTCACTCTGTCAGAGAAAATAGGAAAAATTGATATCTTGTTTCTTTCGTGTAGATAGAAATTTTAATTATTTTTTTGTCTCGGTGAATAGAATGAATAATAAAGCAAATGTTATTAACCGAAGATATAAAATAACACAATTCAGGTTGTTTTTCAAGCATTTTATATTTCGTTTTGCGGCAATTACATTTAATGTTTGAAATTTTACATGGAAAAAATTTCAATTAATCCGACCGCCAGTAAATGAAGTCATATAACTTGCTTACGATGGCACGCTTCGTCCAACGGCATCATCAATGAGATTACAACATGCAGCTACAAATAACAGTGCCGATAACAAACCCGACAACAACAAAAACAATAATAATAATAACAAGAAAACAATAACGAAGAGATGAATGCAAAACAAAAACATCAACAGTGTCAAAGCGTACCAAACCGCGATAATAAAAAATCGCGCGACAAAATTCACGCTAGCAAATCCTTAGCGGGAAATCCGCTCGACTGATTCAGCACGAACAAACGCAAGATTTGATACGATAAAAGCGCTTTTTTCCGCATGCAAACGCCGTTGAATTTTGTCCTATTCATCTTGGCTCTTGACTCGTTGCTCTTATTTATCATGTGGATTTTAATTCTGTGCGAGGGAAGCGCATGCATGAATACGAATGTTTCTTTGCCGCGCCAAAATTACTTGCCTCAAATGAATGTGTTTTTTTTTCGCTTTCGATTTTTTTTTAGTTTTCTCCTCTTTTTTGTCTTCCCAGCGCTTTTGCCTCTTAGAAGTATATAATATTATATTATAACACCCAAGTCCGAGCTATAAACTTCGGCTAAATCTACCTCGTTATCCGGCCGATCTTAAAACTACAAAGATGTTATGTCGTTTTCAAAAGCATTGCCATTCGAATGTCTATGTTTTTTTAATACTTTTTTTAACAAAATTCAGCCGCTATAAATGTAACGTCGAATGTCATTAAAAGTCATTTGAACACATTCAGTTTTGTGGGAATAAAACGTGCGGGAAAAAAAAGAGTTGATGGTAAAGAAAGGTATTCAAGAAAGAGTTTTACAAATAACTGTGTATTTTATTTCTGTTTTTTTTTCTGTTTTTACATCGAGTAATTTAAAATCAGATAGGATAAGGTTGCGTAGTACTGTTGGATTTTTTTTGTTTTTGATTTTGTCTGATTTAACATTTTGATTTTTGATTTGATTTTATTTTTATTTAATAACAGATGAGAGAGAAATAAAAATGCTATGTGAGGTTGAATTTATGAAAAAGTCAGATGGAATTAACAATTTTGAGATATTTGGAGTAAAACGATGAAATGTTTATTTTTTGAAATGGTTATGCGTTAATAATATATTTTTATCTTGTGGTGGTACTAAAAAGCAGAATTTAAATTATTACTTTTTTCATACTTTTAAGCGGTCTTAATAAATGTTTTAGTACTTCAAATAAAGTAATATATAATTAAAATGACTGAACTATGAACTAATATTTTATTTCTACACTCTTTTAAATTACTTATCATAATCTTCTTAAGAATTCTTATTGTAATCAGATTTTGCACTCAGCATTTCTATAAGTATAACTATACACTTTCAAAACAGAATTAATCAAGTTTAATAACTTTTAAATTATCAATATGATTGCAATGTATGTAAATTTTTTATTATATATATTATTAAATTTAATAACAAAGTTCTTAATATGAAATTGAATGTAAAAGTAATTTATGCAATCATAAATCTGTATTAAAATCCATTTTTTTTCTTTTATGCTGTGAATATTATATACATTTTGATTTTAATTTGGAAAATATATATGATATATATCCATATATATTTTATTGTAGTACTACATGACCTTTTCCTGTTGTAACATGGATTTCTGGTTCATTTTTTTTATTTGTTTTTCTTTGATTGTAAAATATTATTAGAAGCAATACACGGATACATTGTTAAAAATGAAATCGATTAATGTTTAACATGAAAAATAATTTCACCTCACTGAGGACACGACCATAATAATTACGAATAATATGGCAACTGGTACGTTAGCTTTGTTACTTCTGCCGTGTTGCATTGCCGCAGGATTTTCGCCTGCAAAATGCAAAAGAAAAGCTTTTCTGTATACGCCTGGAGAAGTGTAGAAACTGGCGTCACAATATTTATGACGCTATGTAATTTTAAACTTACCGTTTAAAACGTGCACGACTACATTAGCTGGAGCAGTTTTCGTGGATACGCAGGTGTAATTACCACCGTCGCGAAAAGAAGCTCTTGTTATCAACAGCTTGCTGGTTGTCTTATCTTTCGATTTTTCAATCTCTAAAGAAACACCGCCCCTGCAAACAAAGTAAAATCCATATCTTTTAAACATAAACAACACACAATTCTTGTCATTATTCTTATCTTTACTAATAAACAAAATTTTTATTTATTTATATTTATTTATTTTACTAAACGATTGCTTAATTGTTTTAAACAAAAAAACTATTTGTTTGTTTTAAACAAAACTTTTATTTGTTTTGTTTATTTTGCTGGTTGGTCATAGGGATGTCATAGGCGCGATATCATACAGATTTTATACACGGAAAAAAATAATGTAATAAAAATTGCAACGATTTTAATTAATCTTGTCGTCAAAAAAGTGACCTCTTGTTTTATTTTAAACGTTGTTGTTCAAATAAACAACTTATTTTTGAAAATGTGTAAAATTACTTGAAAAGTTTACAGCTATAGGTTGCAATTTTTATACTTGCCGTGAGATTAAGATGTATGACCAAGTACTAAACAAGAAGTTGTTGCTTTCGAAACTCAGAGAGGCAAATATTTTTAATTGGCCAAATATTTTTACAACATCGTAAAAATTAAAATTTACAACGTGCATTTTTGGCGACAAGATTAATCAAAAACTACTTTTATTATATTATTCTATGCATTTTTTTAATAATATTGATTTAACGTGAAAACAATTTCATTATGGCATAAATACTTTTTATTAAAGAATTTTAGCAATTATTTCAGTCAAATATTTATAATAAAAAAGAGTTTTGGTTTGAGGAGAAAAAAGGTACATTTTTGCAGTTCAATATTTTGCAACTCTTTCTCCATAAATTGAAATATTTATTCCGAAATATAAATGATAAAGTTTGGAAAAAATATTTGGATGAATTTTAACTGAAAACATTCTTCACTTTAATATACCGCGAAAGAGACGAATCTATGACAGATTGGTTTTTGCAGAAAGCACTGTCATCACTTTACTACTTGGATACAAATAATTCTGATTTTTATTTTGAATATGTTCTCAATAAATTTTCCTCCAATAAAAGATGCATTTCATGTATCTACGCATTCGAAAGAGAATGTCTTATTCCAGGGACATTTACTTCGCAATGACATCATAAATGTTCAGAAATAAAGTAATTTGAACAAAAAAACTGTTTTCATTCAAATACAATTTCATGAAACTCAAGAATAAATGTATAATTTTGATGAAAAGTGAAATAGATTTTATCTTATTGAAGATTTCTTTTGTATGTTGGGGTGAAATTTTTTTATGTTAATATAGAATGTGAATATATAATAATCTAATCTAATCTAATAATTTTAAAGTAAAAATGACATGTATTTGTACAATTTTGTCCAAATCTTTTGTTTTTGATATAACTATGTTTGATGTAAATGTATATACATAATTTAAGAAAGTTGCAAATAAAATTCTAGAAGCATGCATTACGGGATTATAGAAGTTTGTACTGGGAAAGTCTATAATCCATAGGGTTGTATTCCCGACAACACATATTCTGCGCAAATAACCAATTAGTTGTCTTAGCAAGTACAATGCTTCTTCAGCATATTAATTGCTATCTTGGTAGTCAGAAACTAAACTCTACCAGTGTAATATCTTACAGCAATAGCCATTTCAATATTAATAAATAATATTATAAAACGATGTTAAAACATCATAATTCCCATGATTTGCGAAGTCAAATTATTTTCTACGTGACCCGATTTAGGTATCATTTATTTGTATTTCCATGTTCTTTCATCAAAAAATACAAATAACTGCGATATGAATTTTTTCAAATATTTTAAATGAATTCCCAGCAACATTCAATTGAATTATTCTAAGCTTGAAACATTTATATTAAATGAAATGTTATATACATAAAATTACTTTTCCTTGAAAAAAAAACAAACAAAAAAGATTATATATTTTCCATTAAGCGCTTTTTTACTTACATTATTAGTTAGTATTTATTTTCAATTGTTATTTTTAGTTTTACATTTTTTTGTCTGTGTCCACATATGGATCCACATATGGGTCCACCCACATATGATTCCACCAACATGTGGGTTCACCCACGTGAGTCCACATATGGGTTCACCAAAATATGGGACCACATATGGGTCCACATATAGATCCGACCATATATGAGTCCACATGTGGGTCCACCCACAATTAGGTCCATATACGGGTCCACCTACATATAGTTCCACAAATGGATCCACATATGCTCCATCTACATGTGAGGATCCACATATGGGGATCCTCATATGCAGGTGGATCAAATGGGGATCCATATAGAGATCCACATATGAATCCATATATGAATTCACATATGAGTCGAAAACCCATTTTTTCATATTTCGAATTTTAAATTTTACGAAGTTTCGAATGTTTGAATTTTTTAATTTTCAAGTTTTTGAATATTCGAATTCGAAATCGTTTTAATATTCTTAAAAACATAGCATAATAATTTGCTTATTAGTAACCGAACTATTGGTTTTGTTAGGTTCAATCAAACCACCAATTTCGTTAGCTGTATTAGTTTTCCTTCATTTTCTTATTTTTCTTAGTCTAATTAAGCATCAAATCTTCAAATACTTGGCTGTGACTATATTAAGCTCACAAACTAAGAATATTAATTAGAACTAACAAAACCAAATATTAATTTCACATGTAGTACTTGATATTTCTTATTCGTGTTCTTTCTGTGAGATTATCTTTTGTACTTGGCGCAGTTTTTTTATTCTCAATGAATGTTTTATATAAATACAAATCATTTTGACCGTTTTGTATTATTAAAAGTTAAATTTAACTAATTTAAAATTGGGAGGAAAAAATTTTAATTAACAATATCATTGTTTAAGAACCACACTCTTGCTTTTTTATTAATATATTTATTGCTGCACATAGGATTTTGTTATAGAATTATAAAAAACTAACAATCGATATTTCATTTTATTCTTATTAAAAAAATGAAAAAAATAATAATCTATTGTGTGAGTAGTTTCAATATCAATATTTATTGGCAAAGTAATAGATTAGGAAAAGAAGTAAAATTATTGAAAATTGTATATATAATTATTATTTCAATTGCAATGCAATGAATGGAATTTTTCCTTCATTTCATTGATTTAACTGGAATAGTTTGTTGTGAGAATTCTACTTTAACTTCATAAATGAATATAAATACAATAATATGATTCACATAAAATATTCTTTATAACGTCACCCGCGTTTTGTCCGATATCCATCAACGTTCAGATGAAAACACTCAAGAATGCACGTAAAAAGTAAATTACGTCATAAATAAAAATAATTAAACATTTTATTGCTGATAAAAATTGAACGAATATATTCAAAAAATATTGAAATTATTTTGCAAAATAAAAGATGTTATATTATTATTAATTGTGTAAGAATTTTATTTAATATCTTTTCTTAATTAGTTAAAACATAGTAAAAATGTTATTAGTTAAAATATTTCAATATTACTTTTAAATAAAGAAATGTACAAAAAGTCTTCATATGAAACAAATATATGCAATGACTTAGAATCATTTTTATTTTTATTTATATAAACAACTAATATCACACATATTTTATTCGCCACTAAAAGTTTGGCCAGAAAAAAGAAGACAACAATCTGTTTTCAAGTATCGATACAAAAGTCTTTTATGGCGCAACGATACAGAAACTAAAGCTGAAACACTGTTGAACATTTTATGTGAATTGAAATTGAATTGAACAAAAATGACTTTAAACTACTTGATTTTACTTACGTTCAAATTTATGATAATAACTTCGATTAATGTAGTTTTTAAGTAGATTTGTAAACTATAAGTAAAATGTTAAAAAATTTCATAAAATCAAAGATATTTAAGCAATGAACTTTTAATGAAATATTATTGAATATTTATGAAAGATTTGGGAAAACGCAATAATTTTTAATAAAAAGTTAATTTAAAGCGTTTTTTTTTTTAAAAAAGTTAATTTAAAGTTAACTTTAATAAAAGTTAATTAAAAGTAATTTTTCGCGAAATCTTGCATCTGTTCCTGTATTACTGAAAGTTTAGTAAATTTTCAATGTTAAACATAAATTTTTATATTAATTATTTGCAGAGGTTATTTTTGATAGTTAAATTTGTGTGAGTAAATGTGTATCCCTGAAGTTCTTAAATGGATTAAGAATAAGGAATAAGAAAACATAACCCAAAGGAAGACCTGAAATGGTAAGCGATTACCAAAAAAATTCATAAAAAACGTTGCATGAAACAAAAAGCTGAAACTAACTTAAAATTGAAAAATAACTTAATAGCGGTGCAAATATTTGAGTAAATAATTCAAAGAAACGAAAATTGTTAATATATTTTCATCTTTCCCTCCTGTAAAGAATCATTAGGACATGATTTGTCTTACTCAGGTAACTTTCTACAATATCTCCCCGGACTGATAAAAATGGGAAAACCCTGTATGCCATCCAGATGTTGCACTGGATGAAATTTTCTTTATATTTAAAAACAACGACATAAGTAAATGACAACATAAATTAAAACATAAATTACATAAGTTTCGCGCTCAGTCTGAAAAAGCGTATATCGCGCATGTGAAAAGTAGTTTTGCTGTAAAATAAAACTAAATTTAAAACATTTTTCGCCAGCGGCTTAATCCGATTAGACGTGATAAAGCACATTCTTATTTTGTTAGTTAAACCAAAGTTCAAATGATAAAAGCAATTTCTGTTCTTTTTATATTAATTTGTTTACGCAAACTTTTTTGGTTGTCCAATTTTATATTTGTTGACGAGATTGTTTTTAATGTAAAGTAACTATATTCCTTTTGCCATATATCTATTTGTTATATATATATTATATATAAGAGTGATGACGGAGAAATACTTCAAACTTTTGTGACGAAAATTCACTCTGTACTGAATATATTTCACTTTCGCAATATTCATGACAGAATAATAATGTAAATAACGAATACATGTACGTTAAAAGTTTACAAAGTCTAAATTAAGTGCAATTTGAAACAAGAACTGTATTATAGGTTGATAATTACGTTATGTAATACGAATTACTCATTTGCGATGTGCAACTAATCAACTATCTATTCACGTATTCATTTCATTTTCATTACTTTCGGACAATATGAAAACATTATGAAGTAATGCGTATGATGAAATGAACCAAATTGAAGATAATTAATTATATTAAATTATAAAATCTATAAATCATGCTAAAAGAGTACAAGTGGACACATTTTGTGTCTCATAATATTGATTATATCACCGCTTATATGTTTTTGATGTGAATAATTTATGACAGGTATAATTGTGTGTATGTATGCTTGAGAAAGTGAGATATCGTAGAAGCGAAATTTGTCGCAAAAAAATCAGAATTTATTGTGTAATCTATTGAGTAATTTTAAACAAGCGAAGACTCAATTTTACTGTGAAAATAATTATTTTTGATAGAAAAATCGTAACGTTATAATCGAGCATTTTAATTACTATAAAACTAAATTAAAGTGTATGAGAAAAAACTTTCTCGGTACGTATAACTGTAAGTATGATTTACAAGTTAATGTATACATTGTATCGCTTTATGCTTTTTCTTTGTATTTTGTGTAATTCGCGAGGTTCATTTAACAACTATGAGATAATCATTCGATTACTTTGTCATCGCATTTATATACGATCGACTTTCATTGTAAAGAAAGCTGAGTACGACGGAGAAACGGAACTTATAAGATGATGCAGAGGAGCGAAGTCAATGCATTGTAACGACTATTGACGATACGTTATTTCGACAACTTGGCGAGAGGGACGGGGATTTTCTGTGTACCCGGATCCTTCTGTAACCTACATCGGATCTTTGTCTGACTTCTTCAGCCACACGATAAGTGATTTTATTTATTTATTAAAGTGAATGATTTGTTTTCTCAAATTACAATTCGTTTTATGGTATATATATACAACTTTTCTTAATTTATTTAATGGTGCACCGCAAATTTGAAATTGATTTTTTAAAAATACATTTGTGTGCTCTATATATGATATTGTGTGTGAGAGTCTTGATTTGAATTATTTATACTACATACTGAATATTATATTAATATATATTAATATACCGAAATCATATAAATCGAGATATATTATTTAATTAAAAAATAAATTATTGATGGCTTTTAATAAAAAAGAAAATAATTATTATTATGTATATGTGTTTGCTTTATGTTATTCTTTCATTGATGAAGTAAAATTCATCACACCATATGATGAAAGTTAAATTCATTTTTTATTAAA
Organism: Gryon sp. ZL-2020; assembly: GCA_022817425.1. Lineage (NCBI taxonomy): Eukaryota > Metazoa > Arthropoda > Insecta > Hymenoptera > Scelionidae > Gryon > Gryon sp. ZL-2020. The sequence continues at coordinate 10,790 of JABFPJ010002861.1, forward strand.
TTTATTAATATAAACATTGAATAAAGCGTTGAATTATGAAAATATAATGAGTTTACACTAATTGTTGATGCATGAAAGTATAAATTTTGCGGTAAATAAGAAATTATGATTGTACATGTTTTTTGTTGTCGTAGAACCATAAAATTCTCAATTCTATTTCATTAATTTTCGTCATAAAAACGCACACTTTATTTAAACGAATATACGACAAAATAAAATGTATGTTAAATTTAACACATAGTTAACCCCCAGTTAGTCACGTCGTTTTTAGCATTTTTATTGTGTAACAAGAACACCGGAAATTCAAATTTTGCAATCGTTTTTTTACCAATATAAGTCTTCATTCGACAGTCGTATATGAATAAATATTGAAATAAGTGAAATTGATATTTTAGTAGTTACAATATTTGATTTATAATAACTGTATAATAACTTTATAATAACTATAATACAAGAAATCTAAAATTTCAAAATCCTAAATTATGATTTTAATCTTAGATCAAAAGATCCAATATAATAAAATAAATCAAATCGAAAAATTTAAAGAATGTTTGAAGGATATCAAATTTGTACAGTACAATTGGACAATGAGAATTTAATGCGAATTGCAGTGATAATTTTCACCATCGTATTTGCGACTTTAAAGTTGACAAAATATGTATTACTGTTTACGATATCTACCGAGCTTTGCAATTCGATTTTCCCTCGACTGTAGCAACATTTTCCGCGGATACAATATTTTCCCAAACATGTTATTCTGAGAGAGAACAGAACTATTAACAGTAATATGCTACATAAAATCGAAGATATGTGTAGCATTCTATATCTTAATGTTGAATCATAATGTTGAATTATGAATTATTATTGCTGAGATAAGAAAAATAGAAATTCCGACAAATACATGAAAAGCCGTATATTTAAAAGTGTAATATACGTGCGTGAAACATTTTTTTGTCTTAAGTATTTTTCTATTGTTTTATCTCACGTCAGAATTTTGTTGACATATATTAAGGATATATGAATAGCTTACAACAAAAATGCGTGTCTGCTGACAAACTTTCAACAACTTACTTGAGTGCAAATAAAATATTCATACACTATCAACATTAACATTAGAATTTCAAATTAATATTATATTAGCGTTTTTCAATTATATTCACCAAATTGCTTTTTTAATTCGCCACTAATTCATCTATTTATGTAATCAACGATTGAACATTTTACTATATTACTTGTCCGAAAGGAAGCATCACAAAGGAAATTTTTTCCTCCATTTTCTTCTGGCTATTGTGGTGAATATCTTACATCTAATGAGTTTTCATTAGTTGTACTTCATTCATCTTTGCCAGCCATTTAGTTAAGCAAATGTACGTCTAACTGAAATGAATATAAATATAAAATTTCAATTACAAAACGAATTTATTATCCCGATTACAAATTTGCAAATCTGCTTATTTAAAAACCATTAGAACTGTATTTGAATCACTAATATTAAATTGTGTTATATCCTCAACTTTCAATTCAGACAGCATTTTTTTTATTTAGTCTTACACAATGATTTAATTCGTAAATTTAATTTTATATCAAACTTGTTGGATTATTGAGTTAGAATAAATGGAAAGTAATACATCGGATTTTAAAGCAGCGGATTTACTAACTTTATCATTACATTAAAACTTATACCTTCTTTTTAAAGCCGGCATTTTTCATAAATCTAAAAGATGATTTCTGTTTATAATATCTTGTATAAAAGTTCTTCTGCAGTTTAATTTTTGTAAAAAAAAAGAAAGAGAAATACAAAATGCATCCGCTCTGGTTAAATTATGCAACACAAAGTTCATAAATTAACTTGCAATTTATTCAAATTACATTGAAATATTTCCAATTACCCTTTTAATAGTGTTCTTTTTAAGTTATGCGTGTCCAATTCCGAAAAAACAGTATGCGACAAAAAGTATTTTCGACTCCTAAACAGTGTACGACAAAGTCGTAAAGTTATGCATCTGTTACATATAAAAAAGTAACTGAAGTACACGATTCTAACTAACAACTACGAGGCACGTTTGGTTGATCTTAACCAGATCGTGGCAAGTAACAAGAACATCTATTAGCACTTATCACTTTAAACTTGTATAACACAGATTGTTCACTTACATGTAATGAATAAAAATTAACATTCATTAATCGAAAAAAAATATCTTGTCAATTAAGTCATTAAAATATGACTTTTTGATTAATAAAGGGAAATATGACTATTTTATTTATTACCGTATAAAAGTATATCTTTTATAATTCAAAAAGTTTTCGATAAAAGTACATTACGTTTTAGCTTTTAAAGTCAAGACTGTTACAATCATACGGCTTGATCACGATACTTTATGAATTTTGTAAATTATAAATGTACATAAATTCAAAAATAACTACGTTAAAGTACCGATTAAGAAAGCCATAAAAGTTTCAATTGTAATGAACACAGTTAAATATCTCGAGTTGATTAAGCTAAAGCACTGTGTAGATATAGTAAAGTACATTATTGAATTGTCACAGCCATAAAATGCGGTCGATTGTACATCGAACCGAAATTCGCAATTACCCTAATTATTTTACGATGATTATCGTAAGAAACGTAACACAGTTATAACAACCAAATACTGTATTTATGTTTGTGATTCAATTATACTGTCATGTAAACCATACCAATTAAATATACAAATCATCCCGAAACAAAATTTATTATCTTATCATTTTGTTCATTTATCAACAAAATGAATTAAGTTAATAATTAATATAATAAAGTCACTTAAAAAAATATTGTATAAATATTTATTATAAATAATTATTATTTTGTAATTTTGCGAAAAACATATTTGACCATAAAATAATTACATATTCAAATAATTTGATATTAAACTTTTTTCTCATTTCTCAATACTCAAAATGATTAAAATGAGAAAAAACAATTGTATACATTTCACTTGACGTAATAAAAAAATATCTTCTTTTATGATATTGTTTCTATATTATTGAAGAACAGAAATAGATAGTAAAATGTCAAATACTGATCGATGGGTTAGAAAAGTAGTATATCTATCAAATATTATGTACCTTTAATACAATTTTTGTTTTCATCTGTTCTTTCTCTTACGTGCACATATTTGATATACAAGCAAATATATACATCGACTTTGTGTCTGGCAGATGTGTCGACAAAAGTTATGCGGGTCAAAAGTCAGTAGCTCCCTTATATCACGAAACAGTAAGTGTTAAGGGAACAGTATATATACAAAAATGTTCTACCCTCTTATATATCTACTTCAAAAAGTTAAATCAACAATAACGTCACCTACATTATGAACTCGAAATAGTAGTTACACATTGTGTATGGTCGACATATTCTCAGCTAAGTTTAATCGAAATTTCACGTTTATGTATCAATTTCACATTATCAACGAAACATTGTGCAATTTAATTATAAACAGCTGACCTATGGTATATCTCAGCATTTCTTGTTAGCCTTTTCATCCAACAAATATTTATTATTAATTTTAAACAATGCAATTGTTCAAACAAACAAAATCCTACAATAATAACAATAATAAAAAATGTTTATCATTTCATATTACAATAAAAAACTGTTATTGGCAAAATGGCAACGTTATTCTTTATCTATTAAAAATCGTTTATTGCATTTTTACGTTTATATTGAAAACGGAAATTTTTATATTTATCACAGAATTTTTACGTAAACTTGTTAATATTCAAATAATACTTTTAAACCCAAAGCTCGTAAAAATCTCTCTATATATGCGGTAAAAAGAAGTTTACGTTAAAACACTTGCGCTGTTTTTTGGACACTTTGTGGAATATTTAGTCCTTTTATATACCTTTTTTCACTATATACTCGGCATTATTTTTCGTATATTTCGAGTCTTTTGTTTCTCGATTAAAAGCTGTTATCAGATATAATCGATTGAATAACTTGGTTTATTGCCAATTAACTGTATCGTATTCAAATGATTTCAACTTATAAGCTAGTTTGTGTAAAGTTATCATTCAAGTTTGCGCATGTATTTATGTATAGACATGTATGTGTGAAAGGAAATAGCTCACGGTTAAATAAATACTATCATTGCGTCAATAATCCATATACTAAATACATACCGTAAACTACCTATCAAATGTCTAATATAACAACAGGCTAATTATCGAATTTTGATCTTGCTTTTCAATTCAAATTCAATTATTTATGAAATACACATTATTAACGAGAGATACTCCTGTCAATGTAACACTTTAAGAGTATATTCTGTATACTATATCTATATATATATATATATTTATATGTATACATATATATATATACGTATAAAGACCAGAAGGAAAAGGCCACTTGAGAATTGTTAACGAAGTGGCTAATCCTGACTTAGATATGAACTGAAACAAAATACCCTGAAGAGAATTTCAAGGTACAATTTGAAGTGGAGCAAACATATAGAAAAATCATGAAAAAAACACAGACTTGAGGACAATCCTTACATTTAAATTTACATTTTGCAAGAAATACTATACGATGATCAATTTTATATTACAAAATGTGGAATAAAATATTAATTTTAAATTAGATTTAAATATATAATAACAAAAAGTAATGAAGTTAGTTAGAATTGAAAAATGAATAGAATTTGAAGTGGCACAAGGCAATTAAAAATTATCTCATGGTTTGTTTAAAATTGTAAGTACACTTGTAGCCAGTTTAAACTTCTTACACTAAACAGTTTGTTTGTAGTACATGGCACTTACACTAAAAGTACCAAGATAAAAGATGTCAGAAAACTAGTAAAAGTTTTGTAGGCATTATTATTTAAGTCAACTTTTGAAAAGAAGCACGCTACTTTTTAACCACTTGGTTTCTTTTCATTGCAAAAGTTGAAGATATCTTTCTTCGCGAATGAAATGTGTTCTACCATATCATGTATGTACAATTTAATTGTAGATATCTGTAAATGTATTTAATGAAATTGAAATATATAGTCGAAATATCCATAATTGAAATTGCGTTGAAATCTTGGTCAATTCTTGGTAGTTTAATTATAATAATTTAATAGCCACTTTAAGTAGTAAATGTATTTATTATTAAGGTGATTCTTCAACTATGTAAGAGCAACAAGGATAGAACTAATGATTTCGACATTAGCGAAAGAGAGAAGCAGCCAATTTGGTTGAAGAATCACCTTAATGAACGTACTTACGTGCAAACATTTGATTTTTTTTATCTTTTTAGGGGGTTTAATTATAATAACTTCGTGAAAAATGGAAATAGTCACTTCGTTAGTATTGAATGAAGATAGGAATTTAAAAAATATTTCATTTTTCCGACGACATTCGAAGCAAATGTAAATGTGAAAATAAATGTCGGGGCTTATTAAATTTGTTACCATGCAAACGATCCACATAAAGACTTGTATTATTCAAATAACTGTTTTATTAAATCTAGAATGTTAATTCCTATATCGTTAGTATTTTTATTGTAAATAAAAATGTTGTAGACAAAATTAATGTCGTTTAATATTGACTTGACTTGTTTTATTATAATTCAAAATTTGATTTATTTTTTACAAGAAGAAAGCAAATTAATCCATCAACAAATTTTCTTGTCAAAGTCTCGAAGTTTATTTATGTCATGTCATTGATCGCATTTACAATAGCAAAATATTTCAAAACCACAGAAGCTTCCTTTTAAAACTAACTCTCATTGTTTTTCAAGTTATGTAAATAATTTGTTTAAGTACCGAAAGAGAGCAGACGAGTATTTTGAAAAGATTTGACCCTATTGTTTTCAATTTATGCACAAAATTAAAAAAAAAAATATTTATGTTTTAATTCAAATACAATTCCACCTAAAAGAGGGAAGCTCATTCCATCGTTGAATGCTATTCTTCTCTTTTTTTATGATTATGCATTTGAAAATAAAATAGCTTTACGAGTCAACAATTTATACTGTAAAATTGGTCGACCAAAACGGTTACGTTGTTGCTTCAATTATAAAATATTAATTGTTAACCACAAAACGACCAAAATGATAAATAACTGGGTCATATATGGATCGCATACGGTTGTCATATATTGTGACACTTATTTATAATTTATTTCATATATTCAATAATAGTTTTTTACACTATTTCAATATAACGTATTTATATTTATAATTCTCGTATATTTCATTAAAGAGATCAAAATATAAATCAAAATATAAAATGTACATATTAAATCTTAGTAGGTCAACATATTTTTTAAAATATATTTAAAAACTCTTCTTTTAAATAAAAAAATATTTTTATCTAAAAGTTATATTAAATATTTATCAAATATTTTTTTCCTGCAATTAAATGCTTTTAAAAATTACATCTAATATAAAGAAAATATTAACGTTTTTTAAATGACATACATTTATCAACATCTATTTTCGTTCGTATAAAAATATTTGAATATAAAATATATTGTAATAAAAATCTGCAAAAATTCGTGCGTCATTGTATGAAAATAACTCAACCTAAAATTTGCTTAAATGCGTATGAAATTGCCGGAATTTAACCCATAAAAAACGTGCTTTGCATATAAGAAATAACATTTCAGGTTTTAATGCAAAGAATTAAGAAGCAAAGTCAAAGGATAAGTACAATTTTTGATATACGCTTATAAAGATATAATTATAATTAGACAAAATAACACGCCAGTTATATTAACAAGTAACACTAATCATCCAGTAATCTAAAAATGAAAATGAAATAAATCAGTTTTTTATGTCTGACTTTTCTTCTTCTTTTACTACTTTCTTTGTCTGTAACTATTTTTCATTTTAAATTCCTGTCCCTTCAGGCGTGTTTCACAATTGATAATTATTTTATCTTAGAAGTCTTCTTGCGTTACATCTCGTTAAAATATATGTCGAGAACATTTTTATTTAATAAGAATGGCGATAAAATAACGCAATTGAAAAATGAAAAAAGTTTGATGTATTAACATACATGCGTACAAATTTAAATTATATTGTGTATACACGCATAGAAATAGGTAAGTAAATATTACTGAGAATACGAGTAATTGTGTGACAGTATCTGTTTTTTAGTAAAATTTAAGAATTTTTTGTAAAATTTGCACAAATTTGATGAATTTTTACAAAATA
>JABFPJ010002862.1:0-17969 GCA_022817425.1 Gryon sp. ZL-2020
GGTGATTTTTATGGAATGTTTAGGAGGACGTTAGGTAGGACATTGTAGAATGTTTTTAGACAGGAAATTATTTGAAAAATGATTTTTGAAGTGTTATTTCTTACATTATTGCAGTGTCTAAGAAATGAAGGCATTAAGACAACGATAGTAGCTTCATTTTCCTAATTCTTTCATTGTTAGGCAAATATTTTTTTAATTTTATAATAATACCAATCGTTTTTATTTAGTCTGTGATGATGACAGTCCTTTTATTATCACTTCATTGCCCCCTTTTATCTTTACTTGCTATCTAATCTTGCTAAATAATTCTTAGCACCATTGTTGTAAGAAATATATATATATATTTTTTAAATTAAATATTATATAAATTATATATATATTATATAAAATAATATATATATATATAATATATATATAATATATATATTACAATAATAATATAATTGTTTTTATCCAAAATTTTCTTTTTTTAATGGTCTGAAGAAATTTGATCTTACCAAAAAAAACATCAATGTTTGAAATGCTATAAATTTTCATTAATTCAACCATATATAGTTTTCAAAAGCTACTTTTGTTCGCATTGACGTTGTTTTTATGAAAAAGTAAGAAAAAAAAACAATAAAATTATTTATTTAATTGTTTTCTTATAGGCAAAAAATAGCTATTGTAAAAGGATAAGAGGGTATTGTCTCGCTTTGAACTTGGCGCGAGACACTACCGTGTTTCTTGATAATTTCAAAAGATACTAACTCCGGTGTATTAGCAGTGACGCATCGCCTTAATACGTAATGTCAAAATGAAGTTGGTATATAACCAATTGAATTTGACAGTTTGTAATTTTTATCATTCAAATTTGACAGTTGCTATTGCAATTTTTCAATGAAAAAATGTAAACATCAATGACATGTAAGATTTAATTAGAATTTATTATTATTTAAATGTGAATGCGCAGCGCACACCGTCTTATTATGTAAAATCAAACATAAAACATGTAAGATATGCATGCATAATGTGTTATGATTGATACAATCATAACACATTTATAAGAGCATTAAAATATGAGATTATTTGTGACTAACATTTTTTATATTTTCGTAAGTACCTGATAGTAATATTAAAAATTAATATATTATAAGAGAACGCGCAAAATATCCTAGTATTATAAAAGATATGTGACTAATATGTCATATCGTGTATCATAGTACATATTTGTATATAAGTGTTTATATACAAACATGTACGTTGTTTTGTTTATATATTAAAAAAATTAACAAAAGTGAAAGCAATGAAAAGTAACATTAATTTTTTATACTTTATTAATGTTACTAAAACATCATCCGTTAGATGAGTAGTTTTCGCAGATATAAATTCTTATTGGTAGAGCACCAAGTAGTTGAATTATAAGACCAAATTTTGAGAAGAGAGTTTTGTGAGAAAAAGTATACTTATGGTACTTATATTTGATGAAAAACAGATGAGGCTGAATGTATGTATGATATATTTTGTTTAATTCTAAATGTTTACAATATGATTACATGATATTGATCGCTGCAGGACTCCCCTGCCAGTGTTTAACGATATATGAAAGGTAGGAACGTTTTGTTTGTTAGAGATATTAACAGTTTGTGGCTTGTATCTTTTACGCAAATTCCGCTTCTAAACGTTGAGTAAATCGTACTTTGCACTTAGGGCGGGTTCTGGTCTCAGTTGGCTTAGTATTGTTCATATTGAAGGTGGGTGGTGAAACTGTCTTGTTGTTCGGTCGTGATGGTAAAGCTTGTCTTGATATACTGATTACTGGTGGTTCTTTATCTACTCATTCGCTGTCTTGGGCTGCTTGTATATTTTCTGCGATGACATAAGCTGGCTGCAGTCGGTCAATTGATACCCGTACTGGTTTTCCTCGTATCAAGACAACAAAACCATCTCGTTCCACTTGATAAGTTCAAAAGGTCCAATGTAAGGTAGTTAAAGTGGTCCTTTGGGTCTATCGTGGCGCACGAAAGCATTGGAAGGTGATCAAAAGGTGAACAAGGAATTCACCTTTTGATAGCTGGCACTGCTGGACATCCTCTCGTTCGCGCTTGGCAATCTGCTTTAATGGATGATCAAACATTCAGTTCAGTTACCAGCTCGATGGATGCTTTGGCTTCTGGATGTTATAGCCTGCGAATACTATCAAACCTTGCTTTGTGAAACGCTTGCGTGAGGAATGACCGGATCGTCTGTGTGCCTATATCGCAATAGATGGTACTCATTGTTCTAAGGATATTCACTCTTCAGTGTAATCCAGTATTTCTGTCACGGAGAATATCTTGGAGTTCCACGTCCTTGCTTTGTTGCTCTGCTAATTCTTCGGTACTGCTACCTCCTCAATCCGCGATTAAGCGTCAGCTACCACGTTGCTTTTGCCAGAGATGTGCTGAATATCGGTCGTAAATTGGCCGATAAAGGCGAGATAGCAAAATTAGCGAGGAGGACACTTGTCAAAATTCTGGCAAAACGCAAATGTGATTGGCTTATGATCCGTTAGAAGCGTAAAACTTTTCCCTTCAACCATGTGGCGAAAATGTTTGACTGCTTTGTATATTGCCAACAGGTCTCGTAGGTGCTATACTTGTTGTTGGAGTGCTGCACCCACTGTGTGGTCTCAGGTGGGCACCAGGTCTGGGATGAACGATTAGCGTTGCATTGGTGAGTTCTTCTTTACACGCTATAAATGCTTCTGCTGCTGCGGGAGTCCAAGATATTAATGCGTTTCCTTTGATTTTGTCTTTCAGATGGTCGTATAGTGGAGCTTGTAGTGCGGCGGCTCCGTGACTTACTAGTACTTACATAGTACTGCTAAGCTTGTTTGGCGACTGTATCTTGTTTTATTGTAGAAGATATCCGGTCGGCTAGTTCCCCCTATTCGTCTAAGGTCATCTTTGGATGTGACGCTAAATGTGCCTGAATCAGCGGATGTAGTTGATTCACCCACAAAGGACGAAGAACGTCATCAGATACTGCGCATCATCTGCTAACTTCTTGATTGCCAATAGATTCTCGTTCCAAAAGTTTCCTTATTTTATCCCCTTGGGATCGACATAAACGATCTTTTTTAATTTTTCAAAGGGTTGCGTCAACAGAGGATTGTATAACATGTCGCAGACTTGATGTGAGTACCGATTGTCTAGCGCGCGACCTTCTGTTCAGAGAACTTTTGGAGACTTGAACTTACCGTCGTCGAATTCGCATTCCTCTTGTTGGAACCACACGTCGGGATCTTCCGGATTATAGAGTTTAACTTGACCTTTGACTTCCCGGGGGCGTACGCGGTTGTAGTTTTTTCTCATATGAGACCTTAATATAAATGAATGATAAATATATCATTCTTTTATAAATTAAAGAAAAAATAAACTGATATAAAACATAAAAATTCAGATAAACTGAAAAGTAAAAGCCAAGTACAAAAAAATCTTAAAAATAAAAAACAATGACGTCTACACGGATCCGAGTTTGAGCGAATGACACGCTTTTAGTGCACAGCTGAATCGCATTTACAAAGATAGTTGAAAAAATTCGGTTATAATCATGGAGCCGAGTGCTGAAAACGTCTCAGCCGTGTGTCCATTCGATTGACTCGTCTCAGCCTTGGATTCATATGAGTCAATCGGATGGACACACGGCTGAAACGTTTTTAACAGTTTTCAGTTATATTTATGTTTTCTATTTTTTTTTTTTTTCAAATGTTAAAGATTGTTTCCCAATTTTCCTTAATTTTTAACTTTCTCAGTTCTGTTGATTTGGTGATTGTAATTATGAAACTTATCAAATTTGGGAGGCTTCTATTGCAAAATATATTGTCAAGAAGTACCTCAAAGTATTTGACCAATTTATGTGATTATGTTATTATGTATTAAAATTAATTTTAGTATTGAATTCAATTGAGTCTTTTAGTGAATTATTAGCTTTCCTTAGAATCATTTTTGAATTAGAGATTTCATATGTTTTAAGAGGTTTTTTGTATATCTCGAAAAATGCGCATCGTACGGAAGAATTTCAAAGTTGTCTTCTGCCCCACCTACAGGGGTTAGGAAGTGATTAGAATTCACTTGCAAAAAAGTGATCTTTTTCGTTCCTGTTTTCTGTCTGCAAAGTAGCATTTTTCTTAACGATGCGGAAAAGGCGTGCGCAAAATTGCACTTTGCGCACGCTTGAGTACGTAAAGTGCAATTGAGCACACTATCCTGAGCACACTTGTCGAAATAATGTATTTTTTCATTCTATAATATTACATTTGTTTATGTAAATATAATAACATATCTATTAATGTATTTAATTAATGTATTGAATGAAAGTATACTTCTCATTTTGGAAATTAAAAGAAATAATTTTTTATTCCGTTTGTTTTGAATGACATATTTCATTAACTCAAACAAGCGGACAGTTGATTAGATGATCAAAATGAAATCGGACAGTCATAGTAGTATTGAAATTTATTCGGTGTCGCGCGGTACATATTTGTTTTTGTGTGATAAATGATGGAGGAAACGGAAATTTCATTTAAAACTTTTTATTCATTAAAAACACTTAGAAAAGACGCAGCCCCCATCCCCCCACCAGGGTTTGCGCCCCTGTACTCCGCTTCCGCTTTGCAAGGAGCAAACATTTTCAATACGAGTCATTGGCCTAAATCTTGCAAGTCGTGGATCTACTTTGATTAGCACATTTCAGCATGCGCCTAAAAGAATAGGGAACCACGAAAATCTTATCAAAGTGGTCGGCAGCGGGTATCGAATCCGCTACGTTCCAAATGGCCGCTTTAGCCACTGAGCCAACAGACTCGGTAGGTATAGTATGAAATATATATTTTGAGAAAAAAAAATAAAGTAAGAAACGTTTAAAAAATTACGTGTTTCAGACTGAATGTTTCGGTGAATTATGTATTTCAAATTCTACATTAGGAATGCTTGAAATCGTTCTATTGAATGGAAATTCCGTCATACTATTATCCACACACTGCATATGAAATTTTAATCAAACACGAAGTTCGCTACAATATTCTATGTACGTAAGAAGTTTTTTTCAAGCATTTTTCGAAAATGTTCACCACCTAATTCATCATAATTTCGTTCTGCATAATCACAACATTGTTGTTTCCTTTCAATCTATTGAATATGATGGACATTTTGGAGTCTGGTCTCCAAAAAAATTGTTTTTTTTTTCCTCAACGTCAAGCGCTTTCTGTATTTCAACAGAATTCCCATTCACCGTAGAACGAAATTCACGGGCGCGATAATAGACACCGGTTAATTTTCAAATTTATACACTTGAGTTTTCCTTTGATTCGAGTGAATTCAATTTTCGAAGATAATGCTCTGCGCGTACAGACATGTGTTCACTTAAATGGGTGAGAAAAGGATTTCTTTAGCTGAAAGAGATGCCGCCTATATAGGAACGTGAAACTCATCCAAGAAGTTTCAAGAGACTTACGCAACTGCGTCTATGACGCGGTATATACCTACGCGTCGGATGCCACAAAACTCGTCCCCGAAATAGTCAAATGATAAAAAGAGAAATCGAGGGAACTTTATGTGAGTGATATACCGCTGACAAAAAAAACTACAAAATACAAAAAAAAATTAAACATAAATGTGTATTATAAAACATAAAAGTGTCCGTAATTTGTGGGATATTTAGAACGGGTTGCAAAATTGATGAAATTTACGATTATTAACTTCTTGCCAGACAAATTGCTTCACTTAAGATCGTTTTAATTGACTTATCTGGTTTTCGATTTCGTCGTGATTTAAAAGACTTTTTTGAATTATTCATTTTTCCTGATAACGATTTGCGTGATTGAAGATAGTTTTTTGTAAAAATTCCTAGTAATACGAGAAAAAAATTAACTTGACCATGGCTTTGATGTCCGGACAAAGTACTTCCTGAATGATATATCCAGTTGCAAAATTCAAAATAGTATACGACGTATACGCTGAAATGCTGAATTTCAAGTCGTAAATTAACAGTGGATGTACAGAGTATTTCATCGAAATTATTTTCTGAATAGGGCCAATGGTGATGTCGAACGAGTTCTTCTGATCAATTTCTCGAATGTTTTATTATTATTATTATTATTATTAAAGTCTATTAATATTACTAGAAGTAAATAAATTCAATCAAACGTGCAGATTATTTTATAACAAGGAATACAGTTAAGACAGTTGACAAAACATCTTTTGCAAAAATGACATAAAATAAGTTTTCAGTTTTCAATTCTGTACGAAATAACAAGAAATTGCATTTTTAGTAACTTGGAGATAATTTTGAAATTACGTTGTTAAATTATAAAGTCTTAACTTTTATTCAAGTCCATTAATAATTTTACGCAACAGTCACTTTTCAAATCCAATAAATTTCATTTCATTTGATTTATTTTATCTTGTGACATAATATAAACAATTCTCGAACATTCCTTAAAAGTTTTTTTGTTAGTATGACACAATCATACACTGATTCCTCTGAAAAACTACTTCCATTTCAATACAGAAATATACGCAAAGTCGATATTATTCACTTATATAATCTTGTCGATGGAATTGATAACCCCGACACGGTTTCAGGGAAAAGATCTTTCAAGATTGTTACATGTCACTGACGGGACATAAGAAAGAAGAAGGGGTGGGGGGGGGGGGAGATTTTCAATTTGACGAAAAAGACGCAACGCTGGATTTTTTACTGACGCACGTACACGTTTACTGATGATGAGAATCAGAAATAAGATAGAGGAACGGTGCTCACGTAAGGGGAAAAGAGTTTGGCGGGGATGCACGGGGAGGTAACGAAAAAAAAGAAGAAAAAAAAAGAGTCAGCGGACAGACAATCTCGCCTCGTTTATCAGAGTCGCATTGTAGCAGCATCGTTGCCCCGCGACACCCTCTTTGTTGGTAACTTCCCAGGGCACGACTACTCAATCCTTTCTTTCATTCAGTTGGCTCTTTTCATTTTTCTTGTTGACGCACACACCTAAGTGATCGGACGCGCGCATACGCACGCACGCACGCCACACCCGCATGGGCCCGTGTCTTTGTAAAAAGCAATTGTATTAAAAATAGAAAGGATGGAAAAGAAAAGACAGAGCTTTTTTTTATTGACAAAAAGGCATATCCAATTATGTTGTATCTATATTTATCTCAGAATACGAATGAGACTTTTCTCAAGGTTGCCGGTGTGTGTGAGTGTGTCTTTTTCAAATCTTTTTTTCTTTCTTCGTTTTATCAATTACTGTCCTGTTAAACAAGATGAAAATCTCAAAAGTCAAAGAGGAAAGACTCCCTTATACCCTGTTTAAGGAGTGTAAGGGGGTTTTGTGGTTTTCTTTGAAAAAAAAGATGTTCGTTTGCGAGTCATTTTAGACGATTGATTCTCGTTGTGTAAAACAGTCAAAAAAATATTTGAAAAACTTACTGGAATCGTAGATTTGAATAAAAAAACAATCTATCGATGGATATTTTTATGTTTGTAAATGTTAATTATGTCGAGTTTATTGGTAAAAATGCACTTTTAATAGATGACATTAAAAGGAAGAATTATTAAATTCTGACTTTCCCTCATAAGACTATTTCAAGTAAAATTATATGCATCGCAATACCATTTAAAAACCACTTTTCCAAATACTTTATCGGAATATTGGTTATATATCACGTCGCAGGTAGACAGCAATTTTTAATCAACAATGCAGTTACCGAACAATCGCGAATATCAACGTAGGTCAAAGGTTGTCCACTAATAAGCATCGAATGAAAATTCGTGAGTTTCATCGCGTGAATAAATAATTAGTTTATTCAACCGCTCCAATGATTTACGCAATTTCACACTATTCAGTTTGTCCTTTAAAAAGATAATAACGTAAGGAATAAAACGAAACACGAACTGTCTCGCCGGAAGTGACCTCCTCCTTATAATTTTTTTTCTTTTTCTTCTTCGTCTTTATTTTTTGTTGTCTATCTGGGCCAAGCAATGGGGTTAACAGATCGTAATACACCCACCACGCGAAAAGGATCCGAAGTAATATCCGACACACCTGTGTATTATAGTTGCAATAGGTTTTTTAACTACATATACGTGATGCGCGTTTATGTATATGTCATTACGTTGTACGAATAAGAGAGTTTCAAAGAAGAAGGTCACGGTGAATCGTAAACCGGAGGACCTGAGCTCGAAGTATAATAGCGATTCGGAGGTTTTCTTCGGTAATCCGTAACAGAAACTAGGCAATGTAACACGCCTACCTTCTGCGAGTATAAAAGACCTTTCGTAACTCACACACCTGTGACGGAGCTTCCGTTGGACACGAAATATTGCACAGGATAGATCAAATATTCTGAGTTTTAAATCTCCAGGGATCATAAACGTATGATATAAAGGACGAGGTGTCATAAAGGTTGATAAGTTTTGCGCTGAATGAAAGTAATGAGATGAAATTCTCGTGATGCTGCGAGGTTAAAATTTCCTTTCAACTATATAGATAAAGATCATAACAATATGAATTGTTTATTGAAATATATAGTCTAAACTACTTTTAATTTAAATATAATTTATAAAGTATAATAAAGTTATTTATGTAGATACTTTTATCTGAACGTTTCAAAATAATTGATTAATAAAAGAATAAGACAAATCGATTGAAATATCAATTTAATCAGTACTTGTACAGGTGCATTTCAATGGTAAACTTATATGTTTGTTTGTGTTACCTGTATGCAAATGACTTCTGGGTATTCCAAAATCATATACTAAATTTCTCGTCTCGGCAGTTGATCCGCGAGGCGGCAATTGCAAATCAGACTTGTATTGATCAAGGCTTCACAGGCGCATTTGCCAAGAGAAAAATCTCAATTCCAAACAAAAGTACTACGGCAAATAGTGACACTTGTTGTAAATCGTCGAGTCGCATGTTAAAACGTCGATTCGAATCGTAGTCGCGTTTCTTATGAGCCAATTGATCGTTTCAGATAGAAAGTTGGGAAAAAGTGAATGAAAGATAATGTCCGCGGAATCACCGACTGGTATGTTTACGAAAAAAAGGGTGAAAAAAGGAAAGACACACGTAATCAAACTGCATTGAAGAGAGATAGTGATAATCGACAGTACTGAAGCAGAACAGAGATAGATGGATGAAAAGAGAGAAAGACATAAAAGAAGATAAACAAAGACAGAGATAAGGAGAGAGAGAGAGAGAAAAGAGAGTGCGCGCGAGAATCTGAGATGCAAACAGACAAAGAGCATCCAACTTTGCAATTTAGCATCGGTACACAGAAAACAACCTGTACAAGCGAGTGTGCAATATTTACGCGAAGCGTTACGTAATTTAGCATTGCGGTTGTCACATAAGTTAGAGCCCAGTTCGGTCGGAGTAGCTATAATTTAATCGCCGGCGGTTATATCTCAGCGACTCTGGGCTGCAACACTTCGCATCCTTGCGACGAAATGTTCAAAATAGAGGAACAGGCGATTGCTTTTAAAGCGGAACGCGCGAGTCATCATTCTCCTTCTTCCACCTGCGTTTGCGTCGCAATTTTTTTCTTTTTCTGCCACCACCCGACAACGCCGCCACGGAATCGTTGTGTCTGCAAAATCAAAATGAACGATCGATTACACGATAAGGCGCAGGTACTTTCATGAAACCATGAACAAACAACATTAAATCCAATCAAACGCTCGAGATAAGGGCTAACGGGCGACAATTAAGAAAAGTGTTCGCGCGATTTATTGAATTAAATACTGAGTTTATCATAGAACTGGTTTTTGCGGTCGTTTATAGAGTTTTTGTAAATTTATTGTATTTACATATGTTTCAATTATAGTTTATTTATAGAAATTGAAATTTTTTTTGGAAATTTCATTAATGTACATGTCAATTATTTATTTAATACTTTAGTTGGATGATCTTATATATTTCATTTAAAATTTATTGACTTACTGTTTCTCATTAGTATAAAAGAACAATTCAATTAACTTTAATATTTTGATTACGGTAATTTAATTTATAAATAATTAATTCGAATAAACTTAAACAATAATTTTATATAAAAATAAATTTTTGCGTTACTGTAATTTTTTTACATTTATTAAATAAGCACTTTTTGGAGTTTAAAACTTGTCACAAAATGCTATAAAATAAAGGAAAGTCAAATTAAAACAATATTTAGAAAATGGCATGCACGCAATAATAATACAAAATATCTCCTTGTGCATTTTTGTATTATAAACAAAACTACTATATTGTTTTACATGGAATTTGCAGCGATAAATGCTCATTTCATAATTACCGTTAAGTCATAATTATCTAAACAATACCGAATAGTTACTTAAAAGGCCCTTACCAGTAAGCCTTTCAAGCGCACGAAATTACTTACCAGTTTTAGAAATGATCATTTGTCATACTAGTAATAATAATTAACGCTGTCGTCACGCATTTTCACATTTTGAACTAAACAACTCATAAAATCATATTTTTTCAACTTTCATACCATAATGTATGGAGAAACAGAAAATTTAACAGAAAACGTATTTTTTACACAATTGCCTTTTGAAATATTTATATGCAATAAAAAGATATTTAAATAAAAATTAACTCATAACATTAAATGTGAATTATGCTTATGTACTTTCAATTCATATTAATTGTCACGCAAGTATCATTATATTGATCAATTTTTATTGTACTCTTAAATATTAATTTTCCACATATTTGCCAAGTCGTCTAAGGCCAACATTTATCAGAAATAACGGCATACATTTTTCCGCGCCACAGGAAAATTACACGTGATGTATTTACCAACAGATTTCGAACCGCACCTTCTATCAACCACTTTATTTACTTACCTAACTCAAATTCCACTCATTCGATCCCATACGCAGTTCAAGATAAAGTGGTCATTTAAGTTCCCACGGCAAGTGAAGTCATCAGTTGACAATGTACAAAGTACCTGTTACTTTACAAATGAAATGACAAGTGACTTTGCAGCGGTGTGTCTCCATCTGGTCAACACGTGGGGGTTCCTTGGTGTGTAGTTGTCAATGGTTGTCAACTGTCGTCAATGACCTTGCACCTGAACAATGGAAATTGTTTTGAACCTGCATTTTCAAGCTCATCTGCACACTTCAGGTGGTAGCGAATTCGGTCATTCATCGACGAGACAAAGTTTGGCATGTTTCCGGAAAACGTGGGAAAGTCACGACGAATTATTGCTTTATTGACATTTTCCGAACTAATAAAATGTAAGGATTTTTTTCACCGAAAAATGTGCTTTTAAATATTCAGCAGAAAGTAGCTTTTTGTTCTATTTGTGAATAGAAATTAAGTAGCATGAAAAAGCATGAAAGAAAGAAGAAAAGTTAAACAAAAATAATTTGATTAAATGACAAAAATGAGATATATATTTATTTTATGAAAAAAGTATTTCAATAAATAATTATTTTATCGCAGGATTTAGACAATTTAATTGATCTTAATACAACAATTTATGTCATCATTTATATAAAAAAATTTTCGAAATGAAAGTCGTAAGTTACATTAGAAATAAGTGTTAATCGTGATTTATATTAACGTTGAGAAATATAGATTAGTGATTGGATATTGTGGGGGACGAATCATCTTGCATTGCTGATTTACAACCAAGTAGGGACAAATGTAATGACGCTAATGCCCATAACGGGCCGAATGCGGCGTTTCGCGACTCACACCCTCTGTCTCTTTTCTGGAGAAGGTAAGCGTATTGTGACCACCCGCTACGTCACGTAAATATAGTCACCAGTCAAAACGACAGGTCATTATATAACTACCTGCATTGGGTCGCACAAATAATAACACAGACGAAGCCTGACATTAGTCCAAGTCCTGGAAAAATAAACTGCGTGCGAGAGTCGCTCGTCTAAAATCAAGTGGCGTTTTTAGTCAATCATTTTTCACGTTAACGCAAGACAAACACAGATTTAAATGTTGGGAAAATATTTGAAATTAAATGAGTTACATCACGCAGAACTCGGAAAAGAAAATATTTTTTGTCTATATTTGAAAAAATTGTTTTTTTTTCTTTTGAAAATATTATTATCTTTTTAGTTAGCACTATTAGACAAAATTATTGTGTAATCCTGTACAGAGAAATATATATCAAAATGTATGTAAAAATATATAATTTATTGTTGCTAAAATATATTTGGAAATATATTTGAAATATATTTTTTATATGTAAATACATTTTTACTTCCATTTTTAAAAATATAGTTTTGCATGTATTTCGAAATATATTTTTTTCCATTAAAGATATTTTTTTATTTCACTTTAAATATAAATAAACAATTATTATCTTTTATATTATACATGTTGATTTTCTTTAAGAAACGCTCCAGTGAAAATACTATACTTGTCAATAAATAATAGATCGACATAATGTATAATTCTTTTTGCTTCGAGTTTCTTTTAGTCAATATAATCAAGATCATGTATAAAAAATTCAAAAACTAATAAATTGTTTATGTTATTTTTAATAGCAATTTTTAATAGCATATTTTTTTATGTTATTTTCAATATTTTTTAATATTGAAAAATAGGCTAGATTTGACAATATCTGCGTACCGAAATTTTTAATGGATTTTGCTCTAATTTTGTTTAAAATTTTCGAATGAACAAGAAAAATAAATTTAAATGACAGATTTTTTATATTTATCAAGAAAAAAAAGTGGAAAATGAGGTGCAAATCGGGATAATTTCACTTAATTGAAATTTGCCGTACGCAACTCAGTTCAAAAAAATGCATTTATTACTCAATTTCAAGAAAAATACATTTATTTGTATGTATTATTATATTTTCTTCTTTATACATTCAACTTCAACTCTATAAACAATCAGCGATCCCTGGGCCGTAACTGAGACCTTTATAATTTTTGTTTATATTTTCATCGATTTTGAATATTTTTTTAATGAGACATTTTCTTAAATAAAAAAGTCATTTCTTAATTTCAATTTTTATGATAATATGACTAACTACAGTCTTGATAAAATCGCTGAAAATCCTTGTTCATTTTCTGTGTATATATAATCATCCTAAAATTATATTACAGCTAAGAACTTACAATTATTGCAGCATCCCTAGAGAAGTAAGTGAATAAAACGGGACTGAAAATCAGAAGATGGTTGAAAATAATCATCCCCTATTTTGAGAAGAAACTTTGGAGAAGGGTTGCAGCAATTACGGCTAAAATCGTGGGTGTATCCACGACTTAATTCCTGCTTTATTTAACGCGTGTTTAAAACTAATAAAATTGCACGACAGCTCGGATTGCGGGGCAATCAAACTCGAAACTCCGCAGCGAACAACCGCATTATCCGCTTCGACCTCGTTTGCCGCCGATGAACGTCCAAAGATGCAAAAGAAGCCAGACGTTAATTCCTGATTATCCGTCGCGCCAAGTTCGCGCGTCCGTTTTGCTGCGACTGTAGTTCGGCACAAGTCTCTCACACAAGTTTTCATGCGACAAAGTTTACCATTAAAAAAGTATACGACAAAGAAAAAAGAAAACAAATAAGAAAAAAACGTAAGAAAGAGTAAAAGAAAGAATGAAAAAAAACACGCAGCACCGAAAGTGCATAATTTTTCACTTTTCCCGTGACAATTTTGTCACGCGAAAGACGCATGACCGTCGCTTTCCTGGAAACGAAAAAAAGTGTACCAAGTTTAATGACGAAAGTTTCACCAGCAAGAAAATGATTCTTCTTCTTGTCGTACGCGAGACTTATGCAGATCCCCTCAGTGTTGTAAGAATATATCAGTTCATTAAACTTGGGGTCAATTCTCATTTTCATTGTAAAGCGTCTGTGATTTCACGATAGATGCCACAGACACCAAGAAGAGCAATCGGAGCTTTTAATTGGGCCGTTTCTTTTCAGTCCGTGGCCCCCCAGAGAACGACCAGATTTACCAGGCATAGCGACGCGACATTTCTGTTCTATTCGTTTCTTTCGATCATGTGCACAATCATGCTCTTGATTCATTTTTCAATGAATTCATTTTCGTTGAGAGAATCGAAATTATGACAAGAAAATTTACTTGTCTATAATTGCTTTCTGACAAACTCGTAGCGTCTGAATATTAAATATTTAATGTAAAATGAAAAAAAAGAAAAAAAAATGGTTTAAAATAAAAACTATTATCGACGAAAGCTTTCATCGATTGAATTTCGCTTCTAAGTTGAAATTAATCCCAAAAAATTCAATTCTTTATACAATTGCATACAATCCATTATTTTCTAATGAGGTCGTGTCTAGCGGAAAACGAATAGCCTCATTAAATTCGGGAGAAAAAAAGAGGAAGGCGAACAGAAGAAAGAAAAGGACGGAGACCCAATTGGCTATAATGGTTCTAAACATACGGTATCTTGGCGTTATTGCTTATCACACTAGCGGTGCCTATGGGCCGTCGAAAATGGAACGCGGTGGCGGCTCACGTAGCGTCGAATGAGTGGTCATAAACGTAAAGCGTGTTCTTTTAAGTGGGGCGCCTTTAAAAAGATCGCCTGGGTAATGTATGATTACCCGAATTGGGGGATCGAGGGTTTCTTCGTGCGTGGGAGAACGATAAAAGGAACAAGGCACGACGCGAAAAATAACAGTTAGAAAGAGAGCAACAATACACGGCAGAAAGGGATCACGTAGCTAAGGGGGAACAGTAATATTCTTGAACCCCCAAGAGGAGACTTACTGCAATATAACCCTCGCGACTCAAACTCAAAACCCCTAAGTCTCTCTGTCTCACTCTTGGCTTGATCCGCCAACCATTCGCCATTTCTTTTTCGTTTTCCTTTTTCTTTTTTTCCTTTCCTTTCCTCTATTCCGTCCCTTATATGCTCGGAACTCAGCATTCCCGTTTTTTTTGGCTTTTCGCGCTTCATCTGTCTCTGTCGCGCACACAAGATCCCGGGACAGTTGTGATAAATCTTGCGTACCTTTAAAATAGGAGAGCAGAGTCGCATAAACTACCGCGAGAGGTAGATGGGATCTCGTAGAAAGCCGCGAATACGGCGTCCTCTTTTTTATTAAGCGCTGCGGCATTGAGACGCACGGGAATTTTGCGTTTTTGAATGACGAATGGCTACTGAAAAAAGTGGATTTTGAAATCTTTTCGATTAAGAGATGCTTCTTTCTGCTATTCTAAGAATGCGAATTTAGTTATTAATCGATAAAAATTTTTAAACTATTCAGGTTTAAATCTTATCATTTATGAGAGTGAATTAATTATAAGGAATAAAAGAATGGATATGCATTTATTATAATAACTCAAACATACTTGAAGTAAACTAAAATTCATCAAACATAGCTTCAAACGCATGATATAAATTTGACTCAGGTTGTAATTACAAATTATATCCTTTTGTTTGGATGTAACGCAAAATTTAGGACTACTTGGTACACCTTACATAGCCATATCAATTGTGAATTAAATCATCTGTTGGGTGATTCATCGACTTTCAAAGACACATTTCAACTTAATATCCGATGAATTACGTTTGTACTGCACGAATAATAGTCATTTATTACCGCGCGTAATTGAAAGAATCATGAGATTCGGCGTGAGCGAGTAGGCAATCAAGGCAATCGTCGGAGCGTGTTGCTGCACGGATCCTCCGGTGCTTATATACATTTTTTTTCGTCTCCGAATGTTCTTGCGAGTGCTGCCTTATTTGAAATTAGTAGCGGCTGATCGAGGGGTAAAAAAATTGGTAGCAATAAAAATAAATTACATACATCGTAACGCCCAGTAGTTGCCCAAGAGAGCTAGCTCGGAAGCGCGCATTCATCCCGCTTGCATACTTTGGGTCCTGATTAAAATTGGGGTGCGGTACTGGGAAATGATCGGGACGCCTCCGGCTTATCCTTCGGGATTCTACGCTAACGTTTTATGACGCTTAGGCCGTTTTCCCCATTACGCTTTACGTAACCTTGACTTTATAATACCACATGATGCTGCGTTGTTATCGATTTTCCTTGACAAATGAAATAAATCCTTCATTGTATTGACGTCAACAGATCAATGCCGCACGTTCAAATTGGAGCTTTAAACAACTCTTATCTTATAAACATTCAAATATAATTTTGCCAGAAAAGTCCATTTTTATCTTTAAACACTTAAAGAACAAATCAATTTTAGTAAAACTTAAAATATCAAAATTTAATTAACATTACATACAACTATTAAATTGACAAATTATTGTCAAGTCTGATAATATATGTATTTTATTCCAAATATATCATTAGAATATATTGCACCTTATTTGAAATTATATTTAATTAAAGACATTAAGTTAACTAAATAATTTTTTTTGATATTTCGTAAAAAAAATTTTAAGTAAAACTGTTCGTAATTTCCATCACGAATAAAATATATAATATGTAAGAATTACAATATGCACATTATCATCATCTCTATCTTTAAAACTTGAGAAGGATCTTTGTTAATTGAATTATAAAGCAAATAAGATTCGAATTCAAGATACAAATGCACTGACTATATTTAATTTACAAGACACAAGGAATTAATTTAATCATTATATAATTATATAGACACAAATATCAGAACCTCTTAAACTTTTCAATTTGTCTTTTTACACAAATTATAAATAAATATCATGCTAATTATACTTATTTATTCGAAAGATATAAATCAGTCATAAAACAAATATCCCATTCCATGTTGTAAATCAAGGACAACATATACAAAATCCAGTAGCATTAAGATTATTATTTTCTATGTAAACTCACATTAAACATCTTAATTTTGTTTCTTCTCTCTTTGTGTATCGAAATAAAAAAGTACGAATGAAGATAAAAGCAGAGACAAAAAAAAGCAACCAATTAAATTTACCTTATCCTTACACTTAAACTTTCCTTCTTAACCTAAAAAAACAAACCACGCTTCAATGGACGTGCGTGTTCACGCTTGAATTGATGAATTATTTCTCTCACTGCTCGCATTCGTCATTCTTTTTTCCCGCCCCCTTTTTTTCTCCCTCAAGCAGCGCGCTGTAAACCATTCCTTTCTCGCTTTACCTTCCCGGACATTTTTCTGCCATTTCCTCAGCTGTCCTGAATTGCAGTGTGTGCGACAGAAAAAGAAATCCAAGGAAGGGAACGAGGGGACGAATGGAAAACGCGTAGGCGTCAAGAAACCCGCTCTCAAGCAAGTGTGTGGATATCGACGAGCGCGTACGCGATGTTGCATTGCCGCCGCGCGATAGAGGCACTGTTTTTCGCATTTATTTAAAGCGCAAGGACACCTGGTCGACTCCCGCAGCCAAGCGCGCAAAGTGCTAAGATGTGTCCCCGCGCGTAACCGGGAAACCTTAGGTAGCTTGCTGCTTTCTATTATGAGATATTGCATGTGCAGTGGAAATCAGATCAAACGTTCCATATCCGAGACTGATAAAAATAATTGCAGTCATAATTCAAAGTAATAAAGACTTCAGTATTTCACATTTCATTTATTATTGAGCTTTTTTATTAATTCAATCTGAAGAACGATTTAAGTAATAACATTCAATTTAAGTATAGTTGCAAAGTAAATTAGCTTTATCTTGATATACTTATAAACCAATGTCAATCTTATACCAACAACCTTGAATCAAATTTTGAGTTAAAAAAGTAAAATTAAGTCAAAGTTAAATCATTAGATAAATGAGGGAAATGTTTCAAAATATTGATACACTAAGAAAAATAACTTACAATAAATTACTGCTTAAACAGTAACTTGACCACAAAATTCCCATTAACATGAAAGTTCCTGTTAAAAACAGTAAAAATTTGCCTTTCATGCACAAAAATTCTTGAAAAAGTCAATAAAAATTTGTGTTCAGAAAGTACATTTTCCAGTTTTTGACAGAATTTATTCGGTTAATGGGAATTCTGTGGTCAAGTTACTGTTTAAACAGTA
>JABFPJ010002863.1:0-17964 GCA_022817425.1 Gryon sp. ZL-2020
AAAAAAAAAAAAAAAAAAAAAAAAAAAAAAAAAAAAAAAAAAAAAAAGAAACGAAAATTCGTGCGTGTTCTTTTAACTAATGACTGTGCCATTCCCTAGGGATTATTATCGGGACGATAGAAAAAGGATACCACAGTTGAAATCGGTGAGCGAATCCTCTAATGATACTTGTCATGCAAAGTCCAACCGATTCTCCGAGAAGAAGAAGGAATTTGAAAATCACATTTTTTATAGATAAAAAAAATACAATAAAACGAAAATATATATATTCTTAAGACTTTTTAAATGTAAAATTGTTTAAACTTAAATTTTTTTAAATTTAATTTTTTAATTAACTTTAAACTTAATTTTAACTTAAGTTAATATATAGATAAAGTTAATATAAAGATAAAAAATAAAATTGAATTTAAACTTAAATTTAATTTTAAACTTAAAAAAAGAAAAAAATAATATTTTTAATTTGTCATTTAATTTGAGATTATTGAATGAAGTATCAAGTGAAGTTGTTTAAGAAAGGCTTAAGTTTCTTTAACAGGAAAAATGCTTAGATAAAAGTTTGCTTTAGTGAGTTATTTGGACTTTCATTTGAAAAACATTCTATGGGAAAGTAAACATTAATTGAAACAATTTATTATCATGATTAAGTGTCAAGCGAAAATGTTTGCCGATGTTTAGGATTTTGTTAAATAAATTATTAAGACATAAGTTACTGCTCAAGTCAGTAATATTCATTAATGAAGACTAAAAGATTAATGTCAAATTAATTTTTTTTAGTTTTAAGTCTTTAAAAAAAATGTAAAAAGTCATTTGTTGAAGGTTTGAATGATCTTTCAATAAAGTATTATAAATTTGAAATGTAAAAACTCTTTGAAAATTGACATCTAAAATTAGTTACTAAATAATTCAAAGCTGCAAGAAAAAGTAGATTTTAGTTCTTTAAAAGATAAAAATGAAGAATCAAAATGTGATTTAATCGAGCATAAAATTATTTATTGTAACGAGGAATTGTCTTACGACATCCACAATGACAATCAATAAAAGAGTGCTGATGGTGTGCCGGGATGATCATGTCGGCAACAAGAATATCAAACCGCTTGATTCATTGCTGACACCAAATCATTTATCTGAATCAATTATTTGCTTATTGCATTTCAAATTTGTATTTTCTTACGATTAAAAGTTTGTAATTCGGCAATTCAAACAAGAGTATTTAAAACCCCATAATAATGCAAATTTTACATCTCAACAAAATTGTTCTTTAATTCAATATTTTTAAACACAATTTTATGTTAATTCAATATCCAAAAATGAAAATGACAAAATGTCTTGAACAAATTTTGTGCAGAAAGAAAGGAAACAAAATTGTTAATAAAAATAGTTTGTTTCAAACTTTGATGTATGAACGAAAAAGTCATAATATTAAACGATTGAAATATTAAATGCGTATAAATATAGAGGAAGAAATCGTAACGAAACCGTGGCTGGCCAATTAAAGGTCATTCAAGCAATCAATCCATGTGAGCAAGAGAGGAAGGTCGCAATCAAACCCACTTTTGTCGTACTTAATAATATAAGGACAATGCGTAACAATAGTTGCACTTCCAAAGGGTTCGGTCTCGAGTGTCTTCTGAGACTACCGGAAAACTACACGGAGCACATTTTTCTAATACAAATTCCAAATATTTTTGATAAAAGTTTCCATATTGTATGGTATCGTGGCCATAAATGAAAAAGACTGTAAAAATTACCATACCGTCAAGGAAAATCAACGAAATTTATTTAAAAAATGAAAACTTAGTCCTTGGAGTTTATATCTGTGGCTTGAAAGAAAACCCCATTAACTCCTTTTTTTAAAAATATTAAGTTAATGATAATTTCGGATTTTAACAGCCTTATATTTTCATTTTATGAGTCCATATTTCTGTTTTTACAAAATCCATTTTTATTTTCCAACACACTTTATTATATATATATATAAACAAAGAAAAATTATTAAATGCATTCATTTTTCTATACAATAAAACTCTTTTCCTATTTAAGCTTATAATTATAAACAAAACTTTGCACTTTTCATCGAGTTACTGTAAAGGACGGTAATTTTTACTATAAAAATGTGTTCCGTGTATGGCTTGTTTCAATCTAAGGTAGTGCATTCTTCGCGTTCATTTTACACACTTTTATTTTCTTTTATCCAAATTTTTTTCCATTTTCAGTTAAAATGTAATTTGAAATTACAGATTAATGGTGTAGTAAAAGGATTAATCGTGTAATTCAAATTATGTCGGACCTGTTTGTAAAACCGGTTGTACTCGGAAGTACGAGAGCCATCATAATATATATAACTGAAAGGATTTCCTATATAAAACTTTACCGATTGAATGCACATAGAATTAGAGAGAAGTCATTTTTGAAAGTTTAAAAGAAGAAAACGTGGAAAATTCCCCGACAATACACATTTATTGCCGATATGTTAATTGCGATAACATTTTTTTAATTCGCTATTATATGTTGTATGTATGGGGAAACGATATAAGAAAACGAAGCAAAACGTGTACACTCTCGCTTGATTTTTTATTTATGAAAAAAAATAAAATGAAAAATTGATCAAATTATCTTTTGCAATGTAAAGTTGGTTTATCAGGAAAAGTTCAATTTCTGAGGAACTACACATCAATTAACAGTATTTGACCTGTTCTCAATATAATGATTAAGAACAATCTATTCGTACAGATCATAACTAGAATGTTATATGATAAAGACAGATTTTTATTAACCAATTGAAATATTTACCTACCACAGACAGCCTTTGAATGGTAAATGTAATAAATAATGTTTATTTATCCAATTAATTCAATTTCACGCATATCTATTTCTAGTAGTTAATCATATATTTTTTGTATTTTTTGAAAATATGTATAAAATAAATAAACTAATTAAATAACGTTTGATTTCAGAAGTTTCTTCATTTGAATTAAACCATGGCGACTAAACGTGGAGAATCACTGAATATGCAACTTGTAAATAACGAAGAGCTTTGCAAGTAAGTTTCTTATTATATTTTATTTTTACTTTAACCCTTTATTGGTACAGATATTAAGATCACCCTCACACTTAAACTAATTGCCAAATTTTATGTAAAAATCCATAAATTATACCTTGAAATGTACAATACCTGTAAATACAACTTTAATTCACAATCTATAGTATCAATTTTAGTTTTGTTAGTTTTACTAGTATCAATTTTAGAATAAAATATATCATACCAAAACAATTCATTCTTATTTTTACGGTAAGATTTTTTTCTTACCGTACCAATGAAGGGTTAATTCATAATACAAATATGTAATACAATTTTGTGCTTTTTAGAACAAGTAATCCCACTCCTGAAGCTGCCTCTGTAACATCACGAGGATCTGCAACATCCCCATCAGATAGTACATATGATCCACATAAGCATAGAAATAGACCAAACCCAACTACGTAAGTGATTACTAGAATTATTTAATGAATTATTAATTAATTGAATAAATATTTAATAACTAATCAATAAATATTTGTCCATTAACAGAAATGCAGAAACGTTGATTCATTTATTGAAAGGAAGCTTAGGCACCGGCATTCTAGCGATGCCAAATGCTTTTTACAACAGCGGTCTTATTACCGGAGTAATAGCGACTGTTATCATTGGTGCACTGTGCACATACTGTTTACATATCCTCGTAAAAGCTCAATACGAACTGTGCAGAAGGTTAAAAGTTCCTATCCTTAGTTATCCAATGAGTATGAAATATGCATTAGAACAAGGACCTCCTGCTCTTAAGTGCTTTGCGCCACTTTCACCGTAAGTCATCTTACAAACAAAAGTAATAGTTTTTAAATATAATATAAATTATATATATACATAATTTGACAAGTAACAGTAACATATAATAAATTAATTTTATTATTTTATATTTAAAAACATTTTTATTTATAACAATAATTTTGATGAAGTAAAAATAATTTTGAATAAGATACATTAATTGTATTCATTATTATATAGCAATTTCTTTGTCTTCTATTTTACAGTGCTATCGTAGATGGATTTTTAATAGTCTACCAATTGGGAATTTGTTGCGTTTATATAGTATTTATTGCAACTAATATCAAACAGGTAATAACAAAGTCTAAAATTTAATTAGATCATTATGTTAGTATAAATAATTTTAAACAAATAGAATTTTTTTATACAAATTGTTATGTCATTTATTGTTGTAGGTTACTGATCAATACTTCGAACCCTTAGACGTAAAAATTCACATGCTCATTTTATTGGTGCCCTTAACATTAATCAATTATATTAGAAATTTAAAGTTGTTGGCACCTTTCTCAACGGTGGCAAATTTGATAACTTTCGTAGGACTAAGTATGATTTTGGTATACGTTTTCGATGATTTACCGTCAATCAGCAGTGTCAATATGTTTGGATCATTGAGAAACTTTTCCCTTTACTTTGGCACAACACTGTTTGCGCTTGAAGCTGTTGGAGTTGTACGTTTTTTGTCTTCTTTCCTTTTAATTAGTCTTTTTATATTGCTTCATAATATTAAATATTAAATTTTCTTGCAGATTATTGCTCTGGAGAACAATATGAAAACCCCAGGCGACTTTGGTGGCTATTGCGGTGTTCTTAACATTGGAATGACTGTTATTGTAATTTTATACATAGCTATAGGATTTTTCGGTTACATTAAATATGGGGAAAAGGCTTTGGGTAGCATCACGCTCAATTTGCCAGATGATGCAATGTAAGATACACTTCTGAACTTATACAAAATATCTCGATTTTCTATTTGATGATATATACACTACCGGTCAAAAGTTTGGGAAAATTTGCTGAACAACGAAAAAGATGGAATTTTTAAACATTTGTAAAAATTAAACTTCAGATTCGATTTTAATGACATTTTGTCATGATATAAAAAAGTATGCAAATTTTATCTCCTAATATTTCAAACTATTTTTACGTAAATTTTTGCAATTTTATAAACATTTAAATACACTCAAAAATTTGCTCATGAAAAATGTTAACGTTTGATATCCCCCGCAATTTGCGAAAAATCATTGTATATTAATAATGAAAATTGTTGATTTCAGTATGGCTCAGTGCATTAAAATTATGTTTGCAATTGCGATATTAATAACGTACGCACTTCAGGCCTATGTCCCAGTGGAAATCATCTGGAATACTTATGTCGAGAAGAATATCAAGAATCACCGTTTATTCTGGGAATATGTCTGTCGAACTTTAGTCACAATTGTGACATGTAAGATGAAAAATTTATTATTATCTAAAAAGTTATTTATCAAAGTATGCAAACTGATTTAATTAATTGTATTCTTTTTCATTTAAATTGCAGTTATTCTTGCCATAGCAGTACCAAGACTTGGCCTTTTTATCTCGCTATTTGGTGCACTGTGCCTTTCTGCTTTGGGAATCGCATTTCCTGCAATCATTGAAATCTGCGTTTTATGGCCAAACGATCTTGGCCCGTTTCGAATATATCTTATCAAAGATATACTGCTTATATTATTCGGCATTATTGGGTTACTGGTAGGCACTTATGTCAGTTTAGTTGACATCGTAAACTCGTTTAAGTGATTTTTCGATCAAATCGAACAAGAACAATTTAATTGACTAATAATTATTGAATATTTACATTAGACCACGCTAGTCAAAAAGCTTATATGAACACTGTAGAATCAAGTGCTAATATAAAAACATGTAATTTATAGTTTTTTAATGCTATGTCGATATTAATTATTGTTTCTTAATTTTCAAATAAAATTTTAAGGTTTGTTTTATATTGTTATAAACTTGTTTTTACAGTGTTACAAAAAATATTGCAAATTTTAAAAGAAAAAATTTTTTTCTTTTTGATTAAGAGCTGCGACACGGCCTTTACGTTTGTTTTATATGAAATGTTTTAAAGTATATATTAGTACTTAATCCTAGATTGTCAATACAAAAAAAAATTTTTAATAGTGATTGTTAAAATTGTAAAATCTTTATAAAATATTAATACATTTGCATGTAAATTGTAAAACGATGTTGAAAAATTGATTTTCAAGGGTTAAATCTAGTATATAATAATTTGACTTTTTTACTCGTAAATTTATATACTTTGAGATATTTCTTTTCAATCAATTTAATGCATATATAATAATAATAATATTATAACACAAAATAGAATTTATATGATTAAAGGCCTTTTTATTTCTTTTTACATGTTAAAAAAGAAAAATGCAAACATTTGTTAACACATTTTATACCAATTTTAAAACAAATTTGTCATTTTTTCATTTATTTAAAGATATTAATAAACAGTTAAACTGAAATCATTTACTTATAAGCATTAGCTTTAAATATGTTCATTATATGAACGTTTATCAAATGTAACCAACACTGCCGACTATTTTTGACTTATGTCAATAAACAAAATCATGTAAGAAAAGGTTCTAAGCGTGTAACTGAAAGTTAAAGAAGAAAATGCATTCTGCAAAACAAATTTTATTTGAGATATTTTTAAATAAACAATATATAAGATTACAAAACAAAACGTCGATTAAAGCATATATATGTTTCTTTAATTGAAAAATCCAGTCTCTTGATTGAATTAAATTTATGCGCAACATGCATACAAAAAATATAATTAATTAATTAATTGTACGATGTGACAATTTTTTTTATAAATGATTTATTACAAATTGAATTATTTTCAATTTATCGAAATTGAATGAAAAAAATTATGTATCGCAGTTACAGAAGATTTTTTGCGTTAAAAAACAATGCGACTGAGGCAATAATAATGTTAATTAAAACAGCAAACACTGAAAAAAATTACGTTTTATTATATTTTACTTTGTATAATTAATTCTGACATTAAGAGTTTAAAGAGTTTGTGTCAATTCAGAGTTATTATTTTTTCAGTGCGTATAATGTTAAAAATATCACGTGGAAAAAATTAAAAATTACATTAATTTGTTGAAACTGTGTAATAAAAGTGAGTATGTATGTTATGTAATGTAAAGAAACAATACAATCAAGCGTTTTTAGTGTTTCAGAATATCTTAGACAGTTGAAAAACAAATTATGTCAGTTTAATACAAAAATTATAATTTTTATTATTTATATTATTGCAAGTGTATTTTAAAATTGATAAAAATTGTAAAAGAAAATTTGTTTGTGTAAAGCAAATAATCATAATTTGTATTTTGATATTCTGCGTTCTTGGAGTAAAGAAACAATTATATATATTTTGTTTGTCTTTTATAGTAAAACTTTGTACAAATATAATAAAGAATATATTTGAATAATTTCTCAGTAGTAAATTTGTTCGAGTTTTCAATTATTTATCCTTTTATTAAAACATTAATTCAACGATATCACACTGAAAATATATAATAAAATTATGCAAATATTAATAATATTTGTTTAATTATCATTATCATTAGAAACAAATGTAATGTACTTATTGCTTACTTAGAGTGTTAGCTTAGAATATTTGGTGTTAATTAAGTCTCTCTCTTTTTGAGTATTACTTCTCTGAGAATTAAAACTATAAATCCATTGATTTAACATTTTATTAAAAGTAGCATTCTGTATAATAAATGACTGAATTAATTAATCAACACAAATTACAAATACCGTAAAAGTCTCTAAAATAGTTGCAAAGCAAAGATAAAGTTTGATGAGTTGTGTAACCGTGTATAAAATTTAACAATTATTTCGCAACGGAAATAAATTTTCATTTATCCTTCGTTATCAGACATCATTTACAATATTCAATATATCAAATTACAAAATATATCTGTATATTTATATTTAAATATATATAATATAAACAACGTAAATTCACTTGGAATCGTCGCTTTTCTTTTCGGCGGTAGACTTCGTGCTTTTAACTCTTCTTTTAGGTGGAATAGGAGCCTCTGTGGACACAGGCGGAGGCGTTGGTGGAATTGAATCGTCAGTTTCCAAGCTTTGCTGCGGTGATTTAGATACCTTTTTCACCGTCTTCGTGGTCTTTTTTGTCGTTGATGAACCTTCGCCTGCATCTTCCGTACTGTCCTTCTTTTTGATCACCTTCTTCACCACTTTTTTTACCGGCTTCTTTGAAGGTTCGCCACTTTCACCTTCAATACTGCCCTTTGAAGTTAATTTTTTCTTCTTCTCAACATCCTTCTTTTCTTCCTTTGTCTCTTGCATTTCAGCAGAAAGTGGAGGACTTGTTGGTGGAGTTGGTTCAATAACCGTAGGTGTTGGTGGAATTTGCGCTGGTTTTGATTGTGAAGCACTTTCTCCAGAACTTTGAGGAATTTTAAGTTCCAATTTTCGAGCTTCAGCAACCGTTTTTTCTTCGCTTATTTTTTCTTGACTTGCTGGTGTCATTGGTTGTTGACTTTGTGAAGTTACTTCCGGTGGTTTAGAAACTGTAGATGGTTGAGAAGAAACTTGAGTTGGAACTTGTGGTTTTGGTGTTTCCACAGAAGGCGAAGCTTGAACTTGCGAATGCACTGTTGAAACAGTTTCCTTTTTATGAACATCAGGTAATGGTGGTAAAGCAGACAAAACTTCCGGTTGAACGAAGCCATTGGCCGCAGCAGGAGGTGGAGCCTGAACTGTTGAAACACTTTGCTCGATGGTCGGTGGAACGGTTGACTGTAAAATCGTGGATTCCGAAATAGCTGCGACGGACTCGCGTACGGGTGAAGCCACGACTGAAGATAAAGCCTCTTCATTGAGAGGCTTGTGCTCTTCGGAAACAGATTCTTTGACTTCCGTATGAAGCACGGATTCTGCAACTTGAATGGGTACTGTACTATCCGCAGATTCAACTGCTGCAGGTACTGGTGATGGTTCAGCTGGTGGTGGTGAAGCAATTAACTTTGAAGGTTGAATTTCGGGAGATGGAAGCGGAATCGGTGGTAGTTGACATGCTTCAGGTTCAGGCAACTTCTTTCCTTCGATCTTTTTTGCTTTTGGGGTTGCAGCAGATGATTCTGGTTGAGATGAAAGTAATAAAGATAATGTTGGTTTTATGGCAACTTGAGTTTCAGTTGATTTTGCTTGGACTTCTATTTGTGTTGATGCTTTTTCCGGTTGCAATGGTTGCGCAGATGGACTATCTTTCGGAACCACTGGACAGGTTGGACTTGTCATAGTTTGTTGTTGAGAAACAGTTGTTGACATTTGAAGGCTTTTGTTGACTTCTTCCACTGGAATTTGTGCTGGTGATGTAGGTTGACTTGCGATTTGAGACATAGTTAAAGAATAAGAAAGGGGTTCGAATAAGTCTAAGGAACTTGGTTTCGAATAGTCAGATTTAGGTGACGCTTCTGGTTGATTGGTGGAAGATGAAATTTGTTGTTGTTGTGCTTGTACAACAGGTGCAGGTTGTAACTGTTCTGGTAATAAAGAGCAAGTCGATGATAATGGAGAAGTTTCGGGTTTTGGAAGTTGCGGTGAAATTTGAGATTCCTCTTGTGGCGACTTAATGACGGAAGGTTCTGCAGATGATGGTTGGACAGCAGTTCCCAAAGTTTGGAAAAACGATTCTGACAGAGCTTTCCTCTCTAAAACTGTGGAATTTAGAAAATTAAAAAGAAGCAATGATTGTTAAAAGATTCTTATGAATGAAAGTTCTATGTGAATGACAATAATTATATTTGTACATAACATATTTAAAGTTATGAAATTAAGACATAAGTTAAATTAAATACTAAGAATGATTAAAAAATAATGTATAAACGTAACAATAAATGGATATAAATATATAACATAATTTAATTTAAGCAGAACGAGTTGTAGAGTTAATAATGTAATGAAATGTATTTACGGATAATACTATTCTACTACAACTTATAAAACTCTAATAAAATTAAGTAAGATAAATTAAAAAAGTTTTTGTTTGTTCAAATACTTTAATTTGTTAAAATGCAATTTTAAAATTATAGTTAAATTGTTCTTAATTTTATTTAGATTAAAAAGAATTAAAGTATTTGAAAAACAATGATATATTATACTTTATTTTAATGAAACGTCTATTCAATTTATTTGTGCTCTAGATTATTAAAGCAATGAGAAAGCTTTAAAATAAATAAAAAATACAATCAGTCTTATTTAGATGTATTAACATGCGACATGCACATATATGTTTTGAATAAATTTCATATTTATGTAAATCAGCGTTCAACAGGTCGAATGGTTTATATGCATTGTTGCGAAAGCTGATTAAATTAATATGATAACGATTTAACAAAATAAAATAAAATTGAATTATAATATTTACCCAAACTAAGCAAAACAATAATAAAAGTTGTAACAATACTTTGGCGCCACGGGACTGTTAGTTGCTGTCGCCTGCTCCTAGTTAACAAACGCAATCAAATAAATAGCACATCAAACGTAGCTCCTATCAATTTTATAAATAATTTCTGTTTATTAGACAATTTATATATTATAATTATAAATTTAATTCAAACTCATATTTTTATATTACTAAATTGTCATACATTATGTAATATTTTCTTTTAATTTAAACTTCAACATTAGAACTCATTAATTTTAATGTTGAATTGTAATTAAAACTTTAGTAAATAATAAAATATTCAGATATATTACGCTTTAAAGTCACACAAAACTTAGTTTAACGATATATTCAAATAAAATTAAAAAATTACTCTCGTTCAATATAAAGCCAAACTGCATGAAACCATGCTGGGAGGAAAATAAAAAATCGTTTAAAGTGAAAACAAAACTTTGTTAAATATTGTGGCTTTGTGGCAAGAGCACTTTGATACTCCCAAGTATATTGTACATATGCAATTTTAAACGTAATGTATAAAATGATAATTAACCAAGTACTTGGGAGTTTTTTTTCGTTTAGTCTTGTTCATTATATGTCTGACTGCAAGAGTTTGTGTTTGCTTAACAAATACGTACACACGATGCAGCTTGTACGTTATTTTACATCATTTTCATTTAACACATTTCCTGAAATAATTGCATTTTTGGACAACTGTAATTTATTTTTTTGTTACGTTAAAATTGTAGTTTTACTATAAATTTAAACCAATTATATTTTTCATTCCATTTACAATTTACTTAATATATCGATAATAATAGATAATAAACATAAACAACATTTCTTATACGTAATTCTTTTATCAATTAGCTTTGTTTTAAATTATTTTTAAATTTATAGTAAAAATTGTCATTACTTCATTACATGTTAAATTATACATTCATCATACCTATAGATTCATCTTCTGCAACAGTTGATGGTGTTTTTACATCCTGACTACTACTTTCTTTTTCTAAAACTTCGCTACTAACCGCCGCTGGTTTTTCCTATAATAATTCAGTACAACTTTTTAGATATTAAGCATAATCAAGGCAAACTTTAACCATAGTTTAAATAAATAAAAGCATATTTTATAAACTATCCCAATTAATTTTTAAATTATTTAAACTTTTTATTTTGACTAAATTTAATAAAATAAAAACTAAGTGGTTAATAATGTGCAATTAAAATGATATAATCTTATATGATGATCGTCTAATGAATTACGTACTATAATTGTAGTTAATGGTTCCGTCGGTTTTTCCGCAAGTGTTTGTCCTATTTTTTTCCATATATTGTCGAAACTGTCTTTGCCTAAGTAATCGATATTACCATATTCCCAGCTTTGTTTCCTCATATGCTCCTCTAATGCATTTTGTTCCGACGTTCTTGGCTCTCCTAATGTCATTGATGCCAAAGCTCCAGCCAGGCCTCCCTATATTAACGCAATTACTACTCATTAGAAATTCTTTTATTATTACATCATTACATCTAAAAAATAAGGTATACTCAACAAAGAAAATAAAGAATAAAAGTATATTAGAAACATAATATTATAAAACAATAAAATGAATATTTCTGATATTTAGACAAAGCTCGAACTTCAATACTAGTGAATAATATTCCCTTAAAAGAAACAAAATTAAAATGTGAAACAAAAACGTGTACAAACATTTAAAATTAGACTTTTTTATCAATCTATTAAGCTTCATTTGCAAGATATAAATTTTATGTTGCTGTTTAATCTAAAAATAAAATTGTTGATAACTTTAATGATTGTCTTTCTCTTCTTGTTCTTTATCTTCTTTTTTCATCATATCAATTACAAATGATTACATAACACTCATTCAATGTCATGATAAATCATTCAGAGTTCGAACCAATCATTGACAATTAAATAACAAAACGTACACTGGACATAAAAATTGTACCGCAACAGGAACTCGCATGCCGAAACATTAAATACAGTGAAAAAAGAAAGGACAAACAGAACAGCTACTTACATGTTCAATTTGCGGAAGCTTCGCATTATTCGAGCTATTTGTCACTAGGCTCGGGGATTCGGGATTATTATGGGATTCGGGAAGATTTGACACGTCAAGTCTATCATTAATTTCAACATTTACAACATTATCATCATTTTTATCGTCATCCAACGGTAAAGGACTTTCAATTCTGTCATTTATATGTTCGTCGTTATTTTCACTAATACAACTACTTTGATTATCGTATTCAAGTGACGTTATTACGACATATTGGTCGATTAAGGATTCGGACGACGTTGTTGGGAATTCTGTCTCGGGTGAATTTGATTCTGTAACATTGTAATACTGATCTTGATTTGGACTGTCATTATTTGTATTGTCTGGCTGAATGAAGGGATCTTTGTCTTGGCGATAGTCGAACCAAGGATCGTGAAATTCGGAAAAGTCCGCGGGTTTAATGGGACTGGAATTGTTAGGAGAAATCTCTAAATCGTGCCAAATTGGTGCCTGAATGCTCGAACCCTATGTAAGCATCATGCGAGAACAAAAAAATCTCAAACTCAATCTGTTAGTTGATATAACACTATAGCAATTAAGTTATTTGATGTTCGTTACAAATAAAGTAATGAGTTTTATAACATTTTAAATCAAGAATTGATTTTATAAAGAACATCAAATATTTTGTATTTAATCCAAGACAGCGACTCAACTTAAATATAGTAATTGATTGATTTGCTGAAATGTGATTCCTTATTAAAATAAAAGTTTTTTAATGAGTCGATGTCTTGAGATTTTATTTTTGTGTAATAAATAACAACATGTCGATATACCTTGAACTGAAAAATCATGACAAAGAAAGACACACAATAATTATAAGCAACGAAAGACAAACTAAAAGGCTCAAGCAAAGTATTAAACAAACACGAAGGTTCAAAGTATATTCAACTAATAAAGTGTATTAATTTGTATTAACTAATTGAAATTAAATTGTTTGAAATGAATTAACAAATTAACATTAAATCATAATAAACACAAGAATTTAAATAACAAATGAGACACAAAAGTGAACGTAAAAAAGCAAAAACAAAAATCTAAATCTAAAAAAGCTAAACTAAAGAAAAATGTTAATTAA
Organism: Gryon sp. ZL-2020; assembly: GCA_022817425.1. Classification (NCBI taxonomy): domain Eukaryota; kingdom Metazoa; phylum Arthropoda; class Insecta; order Hymenoptera; family Scelionidae; genus Gryon; species Gryon sp. ZL-2020. The sequence goes on from JABFPJ010002863.1 coordinate 13,503, forward strand.
AAAAAATAACTAAATATAATACAAACAAACACTGTTGTTATTTCAGCAGATTAAAATTAAGCGATTTTTCACACTGCAGGTAAACGACATAACAATTGTATCGAAGAAATTTGAACAAACAGCGAATTCCTGTACGGATTATTTCATTTTATCATTATCGCATAAGTTTCGTCACATCGAAGTTCAAAACATTTTTTATGTTAAACATTAATCTTGAATTAAGTAGATTAACCTGCAGCGTAACAGATGACTTATCGCTATTCAGAATGCAAATGTTAATGTTTTGAACTGCTCTTGTCCATCTTTATTTCTTCTTCTATGTTTTCTCTTTTTAACAATTTTTCCATAAGAATTATTTACCATTGATGAGTTGAGCTGAGAGTAAACGTGATCAAAGAAGATATTCCACCAAAGCTGAAGGAGTGGCTGTAAATGAGTATTTCCAGGGGGTGGTCGTACAATACCAGTCACTGTATCAAAATACTGAAGCCACGGTTTTGTTTCACCGATGAAATGAATGATTCTAACATCTTCGCCAAATCTGCAAAATTTAATAATTATATATAAATATATATATAATAATATAAATTTAACAGTAAACATAAACATTTTATCATAAATTAACAGAAAAAATATATTTTATTTTAATTATAGTTCATATTATTTGTATTATATTTTAATAAACGCAATAAGTAAAAATAAAATTACTGTTTAAAGGCAGGAAGATATGAATAAACTGCAGTAGAGCACATATTGTAAATAAATGGTAAATGTTTCGAGATATCTTTGTGGGCCCAGTCGCTGAAATAAAGATTCAAAAGACCCTGATCACCACCATCAAAGGATCCTTTTTCCATGGCTAATTTCAGAATTGACGCAAACGTCTCTTCCGATGGTTTGTAGACGAAAACCCCCGAGTTGAAACAATCGGGCCAGCCAACGTCTGGAGCAGCCGAAAATTCTTCGCGGTCGAATAATTCATCACAATTTCTTACAATCTGAAATAAACATAATAAATAAAATTGAATATCTATACATAAAACATAAAATATATAAATTCAGTTTTTCTCTTTAATTTTGTTTCAACTTTTGGATGAAAGCAAATATTTTGAAGGTGTGTTACGAAAAATTTAGTAATGACGGAAGAGATAAATTTACGATTAAATGTCTTGTAATCTATTTTTTAAAACTGTCTTTGTCGGATGTCAAACAACATTAACCGGATACGAGAGATTCAATTTGAGAAATTTTTGTCTGCTATTTGAATGTTTGTTCAGTGTGAAATATGAAGTTATTTTTAACTTTTGATCAAATCTAATCCACATAAATAGAACTCGTAAAACAAAATTATTTGAAATATATATCTTGTTGACTGAAGAGACGGAAGAAAAATTAACAATTTTCATTTTCAATTTAATTCAGTAAGACAAACTTTTAAATATTAACTTGTATGTTGAATTTGTAATATTTTTATTTTGTTTAAAAAAAATACTTACTAAAGTATCGGCGTCAAGAAATACACACTTATCAAACTGAGTAAGTCTCCAGCAGTGCAATTTTGTAAAAGTAACTCCTAGTTCTGGTCTCTTCAACAGAGCAAGATTTGCCTCATCTTTGGAATCTAATACATTCACTTCTTGTACGACACGAAAAACAGCTGATAATTTGTCTCTGCAAAATAAATACAAAATTCATTCACATTCATTTAAAATAAATCTCCTTCAAATAATTTATTTTTTATAAAAATAACAAATTTCGTAATTTTGTAATATCTTTAACTTTAATTCAAAGTGAAACCGTTTTTCACAATTTATGTTTGTGTAGTAATTTTTAAATCAAAAGTGTAAAAGGCCCACGGTCAATGTCAAGCACACACCGATCTAAACTTTTACAGTTTGGCTTCGATTCAGTTTGGCAGCAATGACTAACTTTAAATTGATTCATACCATTTGAGATTGATAAGACATCACTTGTAAGCGTAATGTAATTGATTATCCCCTTCTCTTTTTTATGTTTTATTATAAAAATGAAACTTTCATTTTTAATTTGTTAGTGAAACTTTGTTAAAGTTATACGATTAATTCAACAATTTGTTTATTATTGTTCTTAACAAACCTCATTTCTTGTTTCACACCCGGTGTGATAAGGATGGCTGTTTCGTATTTTGTTCCAACTCTTCGTAATGAGTTAGCCAGAACCAAAGCTCCCAAAGAATAGGCATCGTTTGTCGCTAATGTTACCCATGCGTATCCTACAAAATATTAACATTATATAATAATTGATAATAATAATACATACTTTATAAATAAATAAATAAATATATATAAAGAAAGTCAAAAACAGTTAAGTTAATCATACAATTATTAATTCTTATTATATAATAAATGTTAAAACTATTTCCAATAAATAATTCATTATTTATTATATTATAAATTATGTTTATTCAAACAATATCCAAATCATAATATCATATTTGATTTCATGATATCATTTTGATATTTATACTAAACGCCTGTCTACGCATTAAATTAAATTTGTACACCCTTTAAAAATCTATTTCCGATGTTTGAAAAGAATTTCAACTCTAACAAGACACATTTTCAATGTTAAAGATGAAGACTCTGGCGCTTTGATATACATATATTCAATTCAATTTATATCAAGTTTTTCTTGCCTGAAATGTTATTGCATTATCCATAAAGTATAGAAGAAATATGAACAAAGTTCGTATGACCAAATTTATTTACAAGACTTAATTTTCTCAACCAACTGTCAACTTTGTGCGGAAATAGAATATGACGTGCCAAAACGAAAGTTACATTAATATTAAGGAAGTGACAATTTTTGAAATACATTAATTTTATTCTTTTTTTAAATCTAAATTTTAATAAAAATTTAATTGATAGTTAAAAGTCATGTTATTAGACAAAAAATTTACATTTTAACTAAACTGAAATATTTTGGACATTTAATGATTACACTTTCGCTGAGTTTGTGACACCTTTTGTGGGACACTTTACATATTTATACTCCAGATGTAAATTCTGAAGCAAATACCTCTAACTATACTCGCAAAATTGTCAATTTGCCAGACGTCGTTTAAAACGCAAAATCTCATTTGAGTATTGTTTCTATTACACGTTTACTTATAAAATGTCCAACAAAAATGTTCGCTTTTGGTTAAAAAAAAAAAATCAGAAACCAAATCTTAACTTATCTTCTGAGACTCAAACATATTTCTTCTTCTAAACTCCTCTCATAATTAAATAAAAATTGTTCAAACAAAAAACTTGTTCTTATACAAAGAAATTGATGAAATTAATTTGATGTTAATTTGTTAATCATATTGAGTCTAAAAATATAATCTATATATAAGTACATGAAAGTTGTACAAATCTTTCTCTATTTACACAAGCGTCAACGAGGGTCACGTGGCAAAGTAATAGAATGAGCATAAATGTCCTCTAAAAGCGGAAAGAGGAAGGCGAGTACTTGCAGATTGGATTTCTATTGTCATCATTTACAGTAGCTCAATTGTAACAAACTATATACAATTTCACGTATTCAAAAGAAGCTAATCAAGTTAAAACTAACATCATTTTCCATTAATTAAACAAAATATATATTTTTTTTTATTTCTATTTTTATCATCTTTTTGGTTTTCTTCTACTTTAATATTATTTTTCTTTAATTGAAAAAATATTTAAAAATTTAATTGTTTCTGTTTTTATTTTCCTCATCTTTTTGATTTTCTTCAACTCTTTAACATTATTTTCTTTTATTTAAAACAAATATTTCAAATTTTAATTTGTTTGTTTTCATTTTCCTCATCTTTTTGGTTTTCTTCAACTCTTTAAGGTGATTCTTCAGCTATGTAAGAGCAAAAAGGATAGAGCTAATGATGACTCCATTAGTGGAAGAGAGAAGCAGTGAATTCGATTGAAGAATCACCTTAACATTCTTTGTTTTCTTGAGTTTTATTATTTTCTCAAAACAAAACAAAAAAAAGAAAAAAATTTAGAAATTAATTGAAAAAATTTGTTCTGACTGAATGGATTACAGAAAAGTGTGGGGAAAAACGACGATAATGAGCCAAATGACCGAGATTATGGAACATGTATATATATACATATATACGACGATATGGAGACGAAACTTGAGATCTGCGACTATGTCTCGTGTGTATGTACCACATACGGCGTTTATATTTATACACACCGGTTGGCTTATAATAGCAGACCGGCCATACATTTGTGTAAAATGCATTCTTGCACTTACTACGTCTGCACTTGTGTCTTGCACTGAGCATCAATTTTCATGGAAACGTGCCATTTTTGGATGCACAATTGAACTCTAAATCAAACGATTAATTCACCCAAATCGCTTTTGCGCCACTAAATTGCAACTCATTTGAAACATTTAATATTTTTTTTTTTTTTTTTTTTTTTTTTCCAAAAAGTGA